>CM040475.1:1657289-1684523 GCA_022758105.1 Pangasianodon gigas
TATACTATATTATATATACACACCACACCAGAGCCTTGTTATAATACATGACAACATTAATTACTACATATACTCTACTCTACTATACCATACTATCTCTTACCATAGTATACTATATTATATATACACACCACACCAGAGCCTTGTTATAACACATGACAGCATTAGTTACTACGTATACTATACTACATATGCTATATACTTTGCTATACTCTACTATATTATAGTATACCATACCATCCCTTACCATAGTATACTATACTATATATACACACTACACCAGAGCCTTGTTATAACACATGACAACATTAGTTACTGCATATACTATACTACATATGCTATATACTTTGCTATTCTCTACTATATTATAGTATACCATACCATCCCTTACCATAGTATACTGTACTATATATACACACTACACCAGAGCCTTGTTATAATACATGACAACATTAATTACTACATATACTCTACTCTACTATACCATACCATCCCTTACCATAGTATACTGTACTATATATACACACTACACCAGAGCCTTGTTATAATACATGATAACATTAGTTACTGCGTATACTATACTACATATGCTATATACTTTGCTATTCTCTACTATATTATAGTATACCATACCATCCCTTACCATAGTATACTCTACTATATATACACACTATACTATACTACGTATGCTATACCCTTTTAGTATATATACATATACTATACTACGTGTGCTATACTATATTATAGTATACATACCTTGCCATACCATAATATACCATACTATATACACATTACATCAGACTATATACTATGTAACATATTACATCATTATACCACATACGCTATACTGCACCACACTACACTACACTGTATTATACCATAATGTACTATACTATATTACACTATATACACATCCTACACCAGAGCCTGGTTGTAACACATGGCAACAGTAGTTAGTACATATACTCTACTCTACTATACCATACTACACTACTCTACACTACACTACTTTACACTACACTATACCAGAGCCTGGTTATAACACATGACAGCATTAGTCAGTAGATTATATTATAATGCATAATGTAAAGTAAGTAATGTTATATACTTTTGCATCATGAATTGCTCATACTTGGGCTTTTTTGGGGCACTCTAAGGTATTATGCACGCTACTTAACATGTTTTAAATGCATTCATAACATATTTGGAATGCAGGATTAGGCAAAGTCACCAAATAATCATATTTTATGGTAGAAATAATGATGCAGTTTTATTGTATTTTACAGTGTGCTGCTAGAGGCAAGATTAAACTTTCTGAGCCAGTTTGATGATGTCGTGTTTCCTCTTAATTAAAAGTTTGTTCAGTCTGGTTTCTCTCTCTCTCTCTCTCTCTCTCCCTCTCTCTCTCTGTATTGAGATGGAAAGACAGAAGGAAGGTGTGTATGTGTGAGTGATTGGCCTCAGGGTAATAATACAATGACACAGTTCTAAGTCTATCTCTGGATTGAGGACAGATCATCACTATAATTATTCTTTATCTCTCAGGACTCGGCGTCCGGCCTGTTTTTCTCAGCGGGGCATGTCACACACACACATGTAAGAGAACACACAATAAAGTAACACAAGTAACACACTCACTCAACATGCTGATTAAAAATGATAGATACAGTCATTATTTTACAGAATTATTGGCACCTTTGATATGCCATAAAATTAAGCTTTTTCTGCAAAACACTGGTTTCAAAATTATTGACACCCCTATGAGTAATATTTGTTGAAAACTCACCTGAAGAGAATATAAGCACTGAGCATTTCTTTTGGAAGAATCTTGGACCACTCCACCCTCTTCAATTTAGCCCACAGGTTTTTATTAGCAAGATGTGAGAATGATATTATACATTATACTTTGTTATTATACATTTATACTATACTACATTATACTTTGAGCCCTTAATTATCCAGTGAATCTTTAAAGAACTCTTGGTTCTTGGTGAAGTTCAGGAACAGCAACTTGATGACCCCAAGTGAACTACAGATCTGCAGCTGTTGTCTTCTTTAGGAGCCCTGCTTACCCTCCACTGCTCATGCATCCAATTCCCAGCATTCCCAATCTCCAACTATTTTCAGTCTTTTGAAGCTTTTTTTTCTGTTATGGCCCTTATTGCACTTAATGGATGATGGATAATGTTTGAAAACTGAAAAGGCAATGATAGCGCTTAGGGAGACTAAAAGCAATATTCTTTAAGGGTGCCAATAATTTTGCCACACAAGTGAATATTATTAAAAAAGGAAGAAGATGACTTTTGTTAAATGAAAGGTAATTCTGGAGTCAAATGCACACACACTGAATGAAGTAAAACCACATACATATACAAAAGTGAAACCACACACACACACACACACATACACACACACACAAACAAACACAGAGTGTTTAAGGTGAAGTAAGCATTTTCTAGCTGTTTATGGATGCAGTTTGCAGCAGGAATGATACTGCAGTGTCGAAAATATTCCATTCAGTACAGAAATGCTGTACAATGCAAATATGCAAACTTCATTCAGAATTCACAACTCACCTCGCTGACAATTTCTCCCTAAACTAATATAAACTAAGGATGGAGGGGGGAGAAAGAGGGAAAGAGAGGAAGAAAGACAGAGAGAGAGAGAGAGGGCGAGAGAGAGCAGGAGAAAGAGCAGGACATTGTGAAGGAAGGAAAAAGACGTTATAAAGAAAAGAGAAGTTCAAGCTGTAATAGAAGTGAGAAACATCTATGGTCCTGATTTCTTCAGATCCCAGATAAAGAGGACAATATCAGGCAAAGTGCAATCTAATAAATTATGCGTGTAGTTAGTGGGCATGTTGTATGTGAGTTACGAAGAATTATTGCATCAATAACGAGAGAGACGAGAGAGCTGTAGCAAGTTCTGATCCCAAAGCAACTCATCGAAGAATAAAACTGAGACTGAAACTTGCCACATGTGTGTAATTTTGTGTAAAATATAATGTTAATTAAAGATGGTGAGTATGAAACCAATTTTAATGCAGTAGTAAAAGTCCGATAAATGTTTGAGTTTTATTTTGTCTTTATATGGTGCAAACAGGATTCAGCAAATTTATTACCCGCCCTTCAGTTGTATTAATTTACACACAGCCTGGAAATTTATACGCATACTTCATACGCCAAATCAGATACGTCAAACCTTATCACAACACAGCTTTGGGTACTAAAGAAGTGTGATTACGTGGTGGTAGTCAGCCAGTCCGGGAAGAGAGAGTCTGAGTGATAGCTGAACAGCTTGTTCTCGAAGCTAGTGAATGATAGATGATAGTTAGATGATTTATCCTCACTGTGGAATTTGTAACTTTACCAAGTTGTGAAGTCGTTTCACTAAAGAATTCATAACATATGGCGTTTGTGTGTTTCTCTGTATTTTTGTACTTCAAACTCAATTATATTGGGTGAAATTGAATCATCTGGATTTGTCACCTCGGTGTGTAAGTTTACTGTGCTAGGTTTTTCGCTTACTTGCTAACACTATCCGGCTTGTACCTAACAGATAGATTCAACATTAACAGTCTGGAGATCAAAATAAACAGAAGAGATAATGAAATACACTGAGAGCACAGATTGGATAATAAAAATACACACACCAGGAGTGACCAGAGGTGTTCTTAGATAGCTAGCTGGACTTACTGGGCTATCTCTGTAATTTTATTGTCCGAGTCGCAAATACTTGGGTTGCATATGTAGTCGTAAAGAGTTTCTCAGCACACTATTGGTGTCATTGCTGTTTAATCATACTACTTAGTGTACATTATGCAGTTTGGTATTGACTTGGAAGTTGCAGACGTGAGATTAATCCACGCAGTGCGTAACGGTGCATGTTACAGAATATTCTTCCACAAGTAGCATGCATTAGCATTTTTTTCTACCAGAGAGGGCACAATTCCAAAATCTTATACCCTGTAGTTTTAAGGTTTAATGAATGGATCTTAACTCGATGTTTGATTTTTGTAATGTGAACATTCATTCATTGATTCATGTTCAGGATGCGATGCTAGTTGATCTCATGACTAATGTGAACATGATGAACTGAATTAAAAACAGATTGGATTGAATTACATATGATTTTTTTGTTTCATTTTGTTTAGTTTTTGCTTGTTATTATTCATTTTAGATGAACTTGGAGACAGGTGGACATAAGCATGAGTAATGCTTTATTATGCTTTATAACACTACACATTCTGTATCAAGCATGTGTGTCATTTCATGACATTACAGTACATTTGGTGACATTTTGAAGTAACTTATACACTGTATGTATAAATATATTAACTCTTCTAGGAACAGTATCAGTTACCACAGCAAATCTGAATAAATATAGCTTGAAATAAATTTAGCTGATAGATTAATTGGTAGTTTTGATATGTTGTAATTAATTAAACACATATGTGCACAGAATAAAGTTCATATAGTGATGCATTGATATAAATATCAGGGCTTAATGCACATCACATGTTCATATATTCATGTTCAGGCTGCTTTTTCTGTATAGAAATATAGATTTTTGCTTAAAGTGATTTTTATATTGACGTTGCTTAGTAACTTGTTATACGGGAACTCAAACATCAATCACTTAAGACCAGGAAGGTGATTTCATTCAGTTTTTTCGCTGATACAGATGGTCGATATCATCGCATGGCTTTAGCGAGCAGTGTTCTAATGATTTCTTTGCTATTTCTATAAAGCTCAGTTTTGAAGTATTATTCCTCCTTACGAAAGAATTCACATCTCTGAGGAAGAGCGAGAGACTGAAGGAAGTGGGCTGGGTGGGTGGGGGTGCTGAGAGACAGATGGGTAGAAGGTGGAGGGGGTAGAGGTGATGGGAGAGAGATGAAAGGAGGCTGCCAGTGAGTTTGTTGGGAAGTTGGAATTTATTTTTTTCCCCTTTGGACTTGTGTAGAAAGTGTCTTTTTTTTCCCCCGTGCCGGTACACAATGTGCTGTTTACAGCGTAGCTTCGGTTTCCAAAGATTTTTTTCTAATGATCCGTGCAGCCACAAAAAAGCAGTTTCCTTTCCGATGTCATGTCCAGGACGGATCTGATTCCACCAAACTCTTCAGTGTGTAGAGTATCCAAAACGCATCACGTTAGGTGAGTGCAAACTGGAGGAGTTCAGGAGGGGGGAATAAGACATGTACCACCTTGTAAAAAAAAGGAAGGAAAGAAAAGCCTCCAGTGCTAGGAGGGAAACCATGGCAACCAGCTGTAAACTCAAGATAGGAACACGCACTTCCTGCACTTTCACACATCTCTGTACGAGGCGGAGGCTTATTTTAACCTGTTTTTTCTCTTGAGCACAGAACTACTAAACTCCGTTCCTTTTTTAGTGACACACCCACCTTAAAACTGTTGCTGAACACCAGAGATGTGCTTTAAGACACGTTACACCAACAGTCCTGTCGAAGTCTCAAATCTGATTGGCTAAAATAACTAAGTAACTAACTAATAACTAAAAACGTGTTGTTATTTACGTTGATATGGTGAAATTTTCTGTAAGGAGACACTTATTTCACATCTATGGAAGGAGTCTCCAGTGTCAGAGGTAAAGCTGTAACATCTTCAGGACAGAGGAGTTTACGTTTTCGGGTTTCTCGGTAACATGACAAGCTGCGTTTTTTTTTTGTCTTATTAACTTCACAAGAGAGAAATAAGAGAGGCTGGTGAGGGAACGAACATTTATAGCGGCTGTAATGTAAGTTACTTGTTTAGCGGACATTCCACAACATTAAATGTAACCATAAATGGATAAAATGTACGGTGTGTCATTCTTTAATACATAAAACATTGTAATAGTTGGCAAATTACAGTTGTATAAGAGGAATAAAACACCATGGTGTGATGTTGTAGAAGAATATTCCACCTTGTGGTGGGAATAGTAACATGATGTGGTCACCATGGTAACCTTGCTTACACTGGTCACCATGGTAACCTTGCTTACACTGTTTGCATACTATCATTGTTTGCATTATTATTATTATTATTATTATTTTTGTAATGAGACTTTGCCTGTTTGCAGTCTTGTTTTCAACATGACCCTCAACCTTCTGAGACAGATGGAATATGAAAATCAAGACTCGAATAAACACTCATGATGCGTTTAATAAAAGATTAGATTATTAGTTATTAAATTTTTAAAAAGTGCAACAAATCTATAACCTAAATATGGAGATTCAGTCTTTCTTTATTGTTTTTTATGAGTGAACATCTTCCTGCCTCTTCAACACTCACATGTTTCATATGTAAATCTATGACACACTGTATACCAAGTGCTATATAGGGAGAGGGAGATGCAGAGAGAGAGAGAGAGAGAGAGAGAGAGAGAGTGTTCTCATAGAAGGCTAGGTTGCTATGGGAACAAGCCACCATTTCTCTCTTTTCCTTTTCCCAAAAAAAAGTATCCTTCTCCCTTCTTTTTCCTTCATCGTTGTCCTCCCTCGGCTCTCCAACTACTTCACATCCACCTCTCTAACTTCCACGCTTCCCCCCATCACTCCATCACTCCGTCTCTCGCGTTGTCTCTCCCACACGTTTCAGCACTCCTTCCTCCTCCTCCTCCTCCTTTTTTTCTCTCCCTCTGTCGTTCTCTGTCCAGCTCTCTCTCTCTCTGTCTCTCTCTCCTCTTACCTCTCTCCCCCTCTCTCTTTGATCATCCCTCTCTTTACCACTCACTTCTATTCTATTCTTTTCCTGGTTGTCATGGCAATAGGCTGGGGGCGTGCAGGAGTGAGAGAGAGAGAGATGGAGCGAGTGGGCGTTTCGGAAGTGACATCTCTCGGGCAGTAACCTTGTTTCCTGTACTCAGAGTTCGGGGAAGCAGATGATCGCAGCAACAGCGATGCCGTGTGGCCGATCGGGTTTAGTGACACATTAGAGCATGCATCATCGCAACTCAACAGGAACTTCCTGATTGTTTTAATACCAGTTTTCTGAATTTATGAGCCCTGTTTTGTTTATGGTTGCCAAAAATTTAGGAACAGCACCATTCAGTTTATGTGTGAATTCTCAGTGGGAAATAAATCAAAGGTTTAACTGGTGGCCAGATCTTGCATTTTTTTAGTTTCGAGATCAAAATGGTATGGGAGTGAATGGTTAAATGTTTAGTGACTTGAGAAATGTTGAGAAATTAAGCTACTTCATTCTGTTTGCTCTGTGGGATTAAGTAAATAATAGAACCCGTGGTGTCATGCTTTTACAGTAAAATAATCAGTGACAGGGTGGTGTTATGAAGAGGAGTTACTGTTGCTGCCCTGAAGTAGATTATTTTCCTATAACAGCATGTCCCAAAGTGTTTTATTCCTCTTATATCACAGCAATGATTATTTTTTTATTTATTAAAAATGACATACATTTTTTATCCATTTTATACATTTTAAGTAAAAAAACTACAGCTTGTCTTTATTACTAAGAAACCAAAAAACTTAAAGTTACAGCTTTACAACTGGAGACTCCTTCCATAAATGTTCAATAAACATCTCCTTACCAAAACTTCACCATATCAACTATTTTTAAAAATGCGTTTATATATTCACAAGTCCCTGTGAATGAGCGGTTACTATAGAAACGATAACATATCAGAATGAACACATATTATAAACCTGTGATTTGCAGCTGCACTACTGTCAGAGCTGCGGTTATAGAAAATTAATCAACACCTTCTGGCCAATCACAATCCATAATTCAACAGTGCTGTGCTGTGCTGTAACCATGATTAATTCAGCTGGTCCAGTACCTTTCTTAGCTTAGAGAGATCAGACCTGGGATAAATATGGCAGAAGGACGTCGCATGCCAGCTTTATTCCCACCAAAAAAACATTTTAGTGAAGATTTAAATAAGCTTTAAATCTTGATTGGATGAGTACATGTGATGTAAGCGCAAACATTTTGTCTCCCAAACTAAATAATCCTCCTTTAAGACAATTCAGGTTGCAGTGTCTTTTCCATTCTGTAGTGTTGACTGGAAATAATATGGTGTAGTATGCTGTGTGTATAATCGCCTCCTGGGAGAGCTGGAAGAGATGCATTCATGTCTCAGGGCGAAAGGGCTTTAGTGGTATTGTTGCAGCTCGTAGGAGTGGGAGGGTAAAAAAGCTGACGCCGAAGCGGGTCAGAACCCTCTCAACGTCGTCATTAGCGAGCCCATTGGGTGGGGGTTTGGGGGGGTGGGGGAGGTTGATTATCCACATCGCTGAGCTCTGGAACCCGGGCTAAAAATAAAACAAGCAATATCTCAGTACGCCCCAGGCTAATAACACACATATACAAGAGCAAAAAAAATAATACTCTGAATGCAGAAGGTGTGAACTTGTTTCCTGTTAACGCATTATTGACCACATTATGTTATCGATAATACTTTCAGATAATACAGAGACAGAACAAAACAATGCTCCGATGCTCTTTTTTTTTTTTTTTTTTTTTACAAAGAAGACGAGAGGAAAAGGTAACGCAGTATGACGTCTGCTGTAAGGTTTGTGTCTGAGATGTGACCTTATGTCAGCTCTGAAAATGTCACACGTGTCAAACAGTGAAGTCAAAAAAATCCCAGGAGGTGTAAAAAAACCTGCACTGCCAAGAATTTTAATACAAGTCTCAAGAAGAACTGACTTTATTTTAAATATTGTATGGGATATTCAGTTAGAGGCACACAGGCTATACCCAGATAAAATTGCAAATTCCTGTAATATGTGATGAATCAGGTTCAAACCTGAAATCCCCACCTGGCTACACCTCTGGTAGACTTCAAACTGAACTTTAGTGAACTCCTGAACACATGATACACTCATGGTTAAAGTTAACACTGTTATCAGGCAACTAGCAACTGGCCTAGCTAGTGACTCGGCTAGCTATCTGAGTCTTTCATACAAACAATAAAAAAGGCACAGTGACACAGTGAAAATGAGACAGAACTATCCAGAAGAACAACATTTACCTCAGATGTGTTGGAAACTTATTAATAAAAGGCTTTGTGTGACTGAAGTTACACTCTAATAACACTTAGCATTGACCGCTAACTGGATATCAATAGGCAGATCCAAAATGGAGGCTTGTGTTATAGGCATGACTGTCTGTGATGTGTTATACGTATAACTGTGCTTGAGAGGTTGGTGTAGAACGTACATGTAAATCAGTACTCATTTTGATTTTGCGATTTGTTTTTATAGTTTATGGTTTGGTTTGTGAGTTAGCCATCACACCACTCTGCCTTCACAACTCTCATTGTTTATTTGAAGTTTATTTATAGGTTTATTTGAAGTTATAGAGTACAAGTATATTCAAATTGAAAAAAAAAAGTAAAAATCTCAATACGCTTAACTTTGCTGAATTTTATAATGTGACATGAAGCTCAATATTGAAGTAGTGATTAGACATTATGGCATTATGCTCTTTTTTTCCGTCATAACGAGCGCAAAGCAGAAAGCGTAATCTGATCAGGAGCACAGACTGTTTCTTCCATCTTAATAGGCAATTTCTACAGCAGAAGAGATTTCTCCTGGCTCGGCGTCATGTCTACAGCGTGGCGCTCTGTAGTGGATCTCGCTCTGTATCTCTAGCAGCGTCTAGGCTACGTTAAAGTCTGAATGTTTGAGTCCACAATATGGAAGTGCTTTTGTTTCAACTCACTGTGGTGACACTTTTCTCAGTAACACTTTCTATGAAGGCAAAACATTCCTAATGCATTATACACATTGTAATCATTATTTATGAAAAGGCATTACAGTTTGTAACATTGTTTATAATGCTTTTATAAATGGTTAAAAAAGAATGCATTATAAACCATGCTTATAATACACTATATCACCAATATATCTGATTATCTAATATACTCTTTCTAATATCTAGGCTGTACCATTTTTATTTATTTACGTATTATTTATTTAGCGCTGGCACTATTTTTATTTATTTACGTATTATTTATTTAGCACTGGCACATGTCTATTTACAGCACACTTTTTTGCTTCTTGCATTTCTTTTCCTGAGGCGTTGTTATTTTTGTATGTATGTAGCTCTGTATGTTGCTGTTATTGAATATAAATGTACAGGTGAGCTTTATTTATTAATGCATGAGAGCATACGTTCCAAAACAGTTAACATGTAAAAAAGGCAGAAATATAACATGGTATAGTCCAGCGTGCATTTGTTTTTTCAAATCCGTGATGAAATGATGATAAGTGGTTTAATTTATACTGATGAGCTCTCTCCCTCTGTCTCTGTCTTTCTCTTTCCCTGTCTGTCTCTCTTTCTCATTCTGTCTGTCCCTCTGTCTTTCTCGGTGTCTGTCGTCTCTCTCTCTCTCTCTCTCTCTCTCTCTCTCTCTCTCTCTCTCTCTCTCTCTGTTTGTCTGTCATTTTGCTCCTCTCTCTCACTCTCTCTTTCATTCTCTCTCTCACTTTCTCTCTGTATGTCTAACTGTGAATCTGTCTCTCTATATATACGACTTTCTCTCTCTTTGTCTCTGTCTCTCTGTTGTTCTTTTTTGTGTCTCTCACTCTGTCTCTCTGTTTGTCTCTCTCTCTCTCTCTCTCTGTATGTCTGTCATTTGTTCCTCTCTCTTTCATTCTCTCTCTCACTTTCTCTCTGTATGTATAACTGTGATTCTGTCTCTCTCTCTATATATGTCTTTTTCTCTGTCTGTTTTTGTGTCTCGCACTCTGTCTGTCTGTCTGTCTGTCTCTCTCTCTCTCTCACAGATGCACGCTATGCTGTTCCCTCCGCCCATCAGCCCCAGTCCTCCTATGCTGCTCCTCCGTACGAGCGTCCAGGCTGGGACTCGCGTCACTGCATGATCCCTGGAAATCAGCCCTACATGTTGGACCAGGAGGAGGTACGATGTCGTAAGGAATTGTGGGATATGGAGTTGGAATAAAGCATTATTTCACTACAAATCCCCTCCCCCTTTTTTGCTAACATATGCGAGTCATTTGATCCCCTATCCTGCACCACTGCGGGGAAAAGCCACCCTGTTCCATAACTCTGCTTAATTATTTATTAATGAAGTGTAAATGACTTTTAATGTGAATTTTAATAGAGCTTAAAGATGACTCTGGAGGGGAGGATGTTTTATTTAGAGATTTTATCACCACCCTGATTAGACGACCTGTAGCACAGATCAGACCTGCACTCGCACGGGGGTCGGTTGCTCTCAGACGCTGTTCGAGTCTAATCACGGTGTGTGTTCAGCTCCACTTTCAGATCAGATCAAGCTGCAGTGTGAACAGAGCTGAATCTGTCATGCCTGAGCTAACGACTGTCACCTCTGGAAAGATGGAGATGATGAAATATTCATGGTCGCCGTTCATTGGCTAGGGCGGTGCGTGTATGAGAGAGAGTGAGAGAGAGGGAGAGAGAGAGAGAGGGAAAGAAGAAAGGTTTTTGCTTCTGCATTTAGAGCCAGCAAGCGTTTCAGTTTTTTAATTTTTTACAGATTCTTAGTATTTTCAGGCTTTAATATCAGTTTACACAACATTAAACCACATGGAGCTGCACAGTATGGACAGGAAATGCGATATGTGCTAACATTGTCAGATATAATGATGATGAGAGATGTGATCAATTAAGGCGAAGATATACAAGGTCATTGTGTCGCTATATGTGCAGCAAAATGCAGAACAAAATGTTTTAATGATTACGTTTAAATTGCCCTAAAATTTATTTATATGCATACCCAGGATTTGCATACCCTGTGTTCATTCAGCGTTCTGATCGTGCATGTCTGATGAAATGACAACAACAGGTGGTGCGATACCAGTGAAAAAAGCTGGGGTATGGCAGTATGGCAGCTGCTAAGAAATATAGTCCTGTGTTGTAACGATGAGGTTTAACCCTTTCTCGCAGTACACTGACGTTCAACTTATCTGACATTTTCAAACAGTATAAACAAATGAATGATTTTATTGCTGTTGTAAGATTAGGCAGGACACTGTTGGGTTTCTGTGTGTAGAGTATCGTGACTGGTGCTGGTGAGCAGGGTGATGGGAAAGAGGAGGGGTGTGAGCCCCCTGCAGGGGAAACATTTCACACCTCTCCACAATAACATTGGTACAGAGATAAAATGGACAGACAAACTAAAGCTTTTTTGATAGTAGAACAGTGTATACCACTGCCACAATAAAATTATAACATTTAAACCTAATAGGATTGGTTAAAAAAAAAAAAAAGAAAGAAATACTTATTAAAAACTGCAAATTCTTAAAGCCCTGAGTGTCTACTTCCAAGGAGTGTGACATCACAAATAAATTCAGTGCTGAAACACAAGCGTAAATTCCATTTTTTTGGAATTTAAAGAGTTAAAGGTTCAATGGCCTCATTTATTATCTATGTTACTGCAGTTTCTGCCATTTTCTGAAAATACACTTTATCTATAAACAGCTTCCTCAACTCCTGCCGTCTACACACTTTGTGCAGGTGAGGGATTTTTCGTCTGTAGTCTGTCCCCTAGTGGCTTCTAATCCTCCAGATGCACAAAAGGTACACAGGCGAATGTCGGCTCGGTGCCGCTTGTGTAGTCAGTTATAACCTAAATGTGTATCTGTATGAAGGCACCGGGTTATAAACCAATAAAATCATTACACTCTAATCTTTGCCTGTTATGTTGCTTAGCAACCAAAGCTTACTGTTAACAGACTGCATTGTGTGAAGGAAGAGTTGTTTACAGCAAATGTTATTATTAATCAGATTGAGTCAAATGAAAACTTTAAATGTATGATTAAATTTTATCAATTTTTTTAAAATCAAATTTTTAGAGGAATCTGGACACTCTTTACGCTCTGGAGCACTTGCACTGAAGGGAAACTTGAATTGGAGAACAATTATCTAGAACAATCGTGCACTTTTGTGACACCTATTTGCAATACACAGTGCAAAATTTAAAAAAAAATTAAGGTTTTCATTTGACTTAATCTCATACATTAAAATATTTACTGAACACCAGATTTTATCAGTTTGATTGTGTCACCATTTTCTATAAGCAATAAGTCACTCAAGGGCGTGTGTTACAGTGACTTCATCATGGGTAAGGAGGTGTTAGGCACTATGCTCATCATCATCGTGATCAAGTCACTGTAACACACGTCCTCTCATGGCTTATTGCTTTATTTTCTAACATTAGTATGAGCGCTAATTTTACTTGTTCTACATCTCAATATTTTACCATCTTCCTTCAGTCAGTGCTCCGTTCTCGATCAGTCTGAAGTAGCAACATTCCGCATTGAACAGCGGGTTGGGAAAAACACACCTCCGGAAAAAAGTCACATAACCGCCAACTCACACAAACTTCATCCTCTTCCAAACGAGTAAACTCCAACTTTATATTCTCAGATAGAAAAGGCAGTAGTGTGCAGGAAGACACAGAGCAAAAAACACACCAGTGAACCATGTTTACTGCTAACAAGCTGCTACTGTAGAGCAAGACACGCCTTTAATTGGATGAGTAAAGGATGCATCAACAACAACAAAAAACATTTTCATCATTTTTCTGGAGGTGACATACTGTGAAATTAAAATGAGACTTTTTTTTCTGGATATAGTATTGCTAAGGTTGCCAGGACTGCACTTTTCCCACTAAAATTGGATTAGTTTTGGAACAAGGTTGCGAGTGAAATTTTTAGCTAATTTAAAAATACTCTTCAGATCTTGTTTTAAAGCAAATAATCAGAATTAAATCTAACATAGATTATGGCAAACAAAGGGAAAGTGTAAGTGCAGGCAGAGTATCTATGCTGTACAGAAACATTTCTGTTGTAGTCTATATTGTAAAGACTGGAAGAGGGAAAAGTGAGATTATAATATGGATTATATCCACACTAAGGAATGATTAAAAAAAGCATATTGCACATATTACAAATCAGAAATTTGTGCGCACCATGGTGAACTCGTTTGTCACACAAAGACTGATATAACAAAGGAAAAAAATTGTCTCAGTTTTCCAAAATTTCCAAAGCAATGAATTTTTTGGGCATGTTTCGGCTCTTTTTTTTGTAGGTTTTCTGAGTTGGACATTTTGCAGAGACCTGGCAACCCTGACATGGCAAACTCGTACTGGTGTCCGTAACACTAAGGGACGGCTACAAGAAACACAGCAAACAATTTTGAATTCAGAAGCACTTCAAATGCAAGTTTATTATCATTTTAATGATGACAAAATTCTAATGGCAGAAAAAATAAATTAAAAAAAGTTGTGAAAGCTCTAAAAGCAGCAGCCACTAAGGTATTAATTCCATCCTTGCCCACTCGGCTGGCACACCACGCACCATGATATCATAATTTATTATAATTATTATGTACTGAGAAATTCTCGATCAGGTCTAAGATTGGAGGGGAATCAGAAACATCACTTTAGAGAGATTGTTATGTATTGTAAATGCCATAAGAGGGAGTGAGAGCACCACGGGCGAAGACATGCCACTCGACTCCGTTCTGATCTAATCTCCTCGAATCCGATTGCACCTGCCGCATGCACCAGTGCAGCACGGTTCTCCTGCAGCTAGCGTGACACCCCGTTATGCAAGAGCGCAGCAGAACAGCTCCTCTGGCTGTGAGTGGGAGGCGGCTACCGCGGCATTGAATCAGAATTGAATCAGAACCAATCCCTCTCTGTCTACACAGAGTCCATCTCCATGCTTTCCTTTTTTTCCCCCGTCTCTCTGTCACAAAAACCGATTCATTATATGCGATAGACATGGTGGGATTTTTTGGCCCGAGCTTTCAGTTGTCACGGTGCATAAAGCACTGCTGATAAGAATTATATAACAAGCCGCTGGAATGAATCACCTCACAGAATCAAATGCTCAGATTGAAGTGTTATCTCATGAATTGAAAAGGCTCTGTCATTCCACCGACTCGCCGTTCCGCAAAACAAAATGATACTGCAATTTGTTATCGTAGGCTTCATGTCGCCGGATGTGACGGATGAGACAGGTTTGATATTTAGAGCTTTTAATCTTAACCTCTGACTGAAAAGCTGCAGCTGACTTTTTTCCACACTGAAGCCCTGATTTAGTGTAAAAATATATAACTAAAACATTAAAATACACAGCGGAGTCAATGCGAATACAGGCAGTGTACTATTGAGTGAGTAAATTAATGTGACTGAAGGGCAGGTATTAAATTTGCTCGCCTTTCCAGTGCTTAAAGTTGAAAAAATTAAACCATTATGTAAGAAATAATTCTCTAAATTTTAATTAAGATTTACTTACATATTTACATCATACTGAAATTTCTGAAAAAAGATTTCTTTCTTTATTTTTTTTGTGAATCAGTAAATGGTTTTATTTTTGCTTTTTCTAAACCATGCCAACATCCTGGTCAATACATTATAAGCAGAGCTCATATAATAGTTTTATATTTGATGTTATTGATTTTATTTATTGTTTTGTGGCATGATGAAGATGTATTGAAAGTATAGTGTTATCAATAATTTTAAATACTTTGCAGTTTTTATTAATTATGAAGGATTAATAATTAGTGTTTAAATGAATGTATTTCAAGTTACAAAAGCATGAAAAAACAAGTTATTACAGTTTATGCAAGAGTACAAAATTCTATTTAATTAAATTCTATTTAATTAACAAAACTATTTTTTTTTAAGTCCAGAGTTTTTTTTTTTTTGAAAATGATAGAGTTTAAGACAATTATTAAATAACTTTTTTTTTAATCTTGTATCACTTACAATCTAGTAGACACACACACACCATATAAATACTATTATTATCATTATTATTATTATTAACTAAACAAAACAGTCTTATTCAGTCTGTATTCAACCTGTTTCTTAAACTAACAGCTCTAATCCTGCCGTCTCAAATTTCACTTCACATTTCTCTTTGAGATTAAAAATGAATTTACCTCCCTCTTCTTTGTATGTGACCCCATACACAATTATTGTTTTTTTTTTAATAACTCACAACACACCCTCTAATTTATTTTAAATGAGGGTAAATCAGAACCTGAGAGTTTTCAATTGATTTCTCAATTAGAAGCGATTTCTTCCTCAGATGGAGCGTTTATCCTCTCGAGTCTCTCGCAGCAGCAGGTTTGATGTGTCAGCGATGTGATGCTGACTTTAGCCGACATGTCCTGACTTGCTGCGTGTGTTCGGGGTGCAGCGGTGCCTGCTGGGGGCCGTCAGGCTGAACACAGATCGATTACCGCCCTGTTAGGGCCAGATGGATTAGCCAGCTGCTGATCTGTCGCCCCCTCACACATCTGGCCTTTTGCTTAGACGGCGTACATCCATGCCCCCTGACGCGTGGCTAAAGCTGCCCTGCCAAGCCGTGTTTGTGGAGCGCTTTTACTGTTCTCTCCATCGTGCTGCCACGCTGCTGCTGTTTGTATGGACTAGCAGCACCACTTGGCCTGTAACTGTGGAGCTGTAAAAGGGCAGAACAGCTGGATCAAGCTTTTACCTCAGGTAGGGTGGAGAGACCGGTCCTCTCAGCTGCAGCAGCTCTGACATTAGTGCATCTGCAAATCACAGGTTTATATTAAATCACTTGTTCTAATACATTATTGTTTCTATAGTAGCAGCTCGTTATACGGCGGACGATCCACATAAACAGATTGAAAAACGTGTAATCATTCATTGGTGAGGTTTTCTGTAAGGAGAAATGTGTTTATGTAACATTTATGGAAGGAGTCTCCAGTGTCAGCACTTTGTAACAGTCAGAGGTAAAGCTGTAACTTTAAGTTTTCCGACTTTCCGATCTTTAAGTTTTCCGATCTTCAGGACAGAGGAGTTTACGCTTCTTTGCGGTTTCTCAGTAACATGACAAGCTGCGTTTATTTGTCTTATTAACTTCAAGACAGAGAAGAAAGAGAGGCTGGTGAGGGAACAACTGTTTATAGCTGCTGTAACGAAAGTGACAACAGGAACTAACCTGTTTCATGGAGGTTCCACGATGTTAAATGTAACTATAAACAGATAAAAAGTATGGCACGTAGTAAAAAATAAAAAAAAAATCAATGGCAATATTTTGACCAGGACAAAGCTGTTGCACTGCAGAAATACCATGTGTATAAAAAATTGTTTACCTTTGTGCAATGTGTGCAATTACGTGCAATTATGTGCAGTGTGACACCAATGCAAACAAAACTGCAAACAAACCATTAATTTTGCTCCAGTTCAGACTCGATAGAGTCAGATAGAATAGATGCTGAGTCTGAATTAGAGCAAAATTAATGGTTTGTTTGCAGTTTTGTTTGAGTTGGTGTCACTGTCTTCGTACGAGTGCAGTGTTAATTAGGTTTGTCGTGATACGAGCAGAGAATGCGTATGTAATCGGAAGAAATAGAGTACTGTACATTATAGGAGGAAATGTGCAATACACAGTTATATGTAATAATTTAGGAGCTGTGTCGATTTGTTCCTCTAGCATGAGACCATGATGCCTGTTTTTTTTTTTTTTGCTTCTTTCTGTAATTAAAATTTAGAAAACAAAAATTGTCCACAAAGAGAAAAGACGACGGATGCGTTGTAGTTGCTTGAAGGTGTTTGAAGTCCATCACTCGAGTGTGTGAAGGGAATCTGGGCCACAACATCTGCTTCCACACCACCACAGATGGTGTCTTCTGGATAAAAGACTTTCTGATCAAAACATATTTTTGATATATTCTACAGCTTCTGGAGATCTTTTAGCTCAGACATGATCCCGGGAGCTCTCACTTTCACAGCAATCACTTTCACATTATCTTCCTCCTCAACCTCAAATTTCTTACAGATGCCAGAGAAAACCGCCTTTTTTTTAAAAACTAAAATCCTGTTCCTCTCTCTGGAGTTTTGCTAGCATAGGCTGTCTGAATCACTGAAAGAAAAATAGTTTAAGACAAAAATGTCCTATTATATTACTAGCTTGCTAGCAACCTTGCTGGTTTATACAGTATAACAGTTAGCTCATTGTTAGCTAGCTTTGCTACTGACTTTGGCTAATCATTTATACAGTATAAGAGTTGGCCTAGTGTTAGCTAGTTTGCTAGTGACTTTGCTAGTTTATCAAATTTAATAGTTAATTCAATGTTAACTAGCTTATTAGTTACTAGAATCTGTAAATAATCTACAAACCTCAAGTGACATTTATTTTGAAAGAAAATACAGGATTTTTATAATGTTTGAAAATTAGTTTATATTTTAAAAGCAGCAGGTGGGTGTATTATGATGTTGTTTTTCATTGTTAGTTCTGTTCTTGTTACTTGTGTTGAAATTGTAGGTGTGCTGGTTCTCATGTGTTTTACGAGTGATCTGTTAATCCATGCAAATACACACCACTAAAAAAGTTTCACAATTTTCTAAAGAAATGAGAGTGAAATTGATGTAGAATCACTTCAGGTATCCTGAATCCCAAAACCAAATCGAATGATGAGGTCTTTACGGATTCCTGCCCCCGGCTGCGCTGCTCGTTATGCTGATTAATGAGAACCTGCTTCACTTCTGACACTATAAAGCGTCTCGCAGCTCTGTCATGTGATCCCGTTCCTCTCAGGTAGCTCCGCCCAGTTTTGAGTTTCAGTGACTGAGATGATTTGAAGCAGTTTGTACTCCAGCGGGATTCGGTGCTTGACCTGCTCGTGCTCGCCTCGTTTATCACCTCAGTCCTGACAGAGTGAGAAACACACTCCTTCCCTCACTCTGGACTTGTATAGAGCTGAAGCAGGACAGAGGGAGAGGACAGCGCACACACATCACCACACATACACACACACACACACACACGTCACCACACACATCGCAGTTTGGAGGAAAACCAGAGCTGCCTTATTTCCCCACTGTGTGTGCTACAGGAGGCTGCGGTGTGATATATTAGGCACATCTCTCTCTCCATATCTCTTCCTCTTCCTCGAGAGCGATGGGTTCCTCTGTGGGACGCTCATGGACCCCAAACCTCATGCAGAGCCTTAAATAAACATCTTATTACACACACAAGCCTGCAATCAGTGTCCTGTTCTGTCCTCCAGCTGAAAAAGTGCTCTCGGGTTTCATTATTTTGCCATTCCATCACCTCTCTCAGGGAATACGGTGTGTGCTGAGAGTGTGAAGGTGAGGAGGAAAGCCATGCAGTAGCATTAGCCGTAGCATTTGCAGTGCCACACGTCTCACACACACAGCCTGTGTTACTCTATGACACTGTGTGTGTGTATAAATGTGCTAGAAAGGCTAAGCCACCTGTTTTTTCAAAGATAAGAATAAAAGCAGTATAAGGTTTAATTTTTGGCAACAGATAATTTGCTGTCTTCACACTAGCTAGCATCAAGTCGCTCACGGTGTTTATAGTTTGTCAGTTTGCCTCTTGTGGATGTGGCCTGTCCAGCATTTTTTAAATTCCAGTGAGAAACAGTAGTAGCTATATATTAGTTACTTACACTTTAAAGAGGCACTAACGATCTCTGCTACTTCCTTCTAAGCTTTATTTCTCTTCATAATGTCTCTATATACACTTAATGAGAGATCGTATATAGCAGGATAAGATGGAACCACAGTTATATACTTTTTCTTCCATTTCTTTTAGCAGTAAATGGGAACTAGCGGGGAACTGAAAAAAAAAAAATGCCGGACCACAAGGACATTTGAATGAAACGGTTACAGCTGTTCTGGTTACCATGTTTGGTGTTTGGAAGAAACATGGCACAAAACCAGCAGAGCATTACGAACTTAAAACACTTTTTAAAAAATCTAATTTTATCAGTCTTACACATCTATGACACCTCAATGCATTGCTCTGCATTAATAGTTTCAATCTCGAGCTATTGATGGATTTTAGCCCTCACATATACCTCTAATATCATGATCTGTCATTACTGGTGTGAGTATTGTTCACGTCCTGGCTGTTCTTTCCCGCAGGTTCACCCTTTACTGATGCGCGAGCGGCGCTCCGAGTCGCACAGGAACAAGCTGCTGCGACGCACCGTCAGCGTGCCTGTGGAGGGACGCCACCATCCTGAGATGGGTGAGTACATGAACCTTACTTTTTATACAGGGCAGGGTGAAGAATTTAAGAAATGAAACTCAATCAGTAGAAAACGGTTTCACAATGTCAACCCTTTCATATGCAATTGGTTGAATTCATCGTCCAAGGAACTGAAAATTTAATTCTTGGTCCATGCCAAATCACATCAGAGGAGATTCTAAAGGTTTCTTTTCTTCATTAAATGCACTGTAGCAACCTTGTCTGTCAGTAGGTTGCCAGATATTTCACACCAAAATCAATACACAGTCATAAACCACTCACTTCTTATCATCTGTCTGAAATAAATCATTGTGTATGACTTTACGACTCTATCATTTTCTCTTGCGTCTGAGCTGCCATGCCTGCCCAGTTTGGTGTAAAATATGTGAATCTGGCAACACACCTCAGAACAGAATGATGAATGCTTTGAAGAGTTGCTTAAAAAATGTAGACGTTTCACATCAAATTAAACATAAGAGATCACGGGCTGGTTAAATGGCTGGTTACAGTGATGGCCTCATGGTTCACGTGCACATATGCCACAGTATCATGGTACCGTTAAATAAATTCACAATGAACATGAAATTCAGATTCAAACAGAAAAACTCAGAAACTCCGCTGTTTGAATTTGTGGTCACCTGAACTCGAGTTTTAACAAACTGGAGACATGACATGGTATTTTATTACAGAAGCCATCTGAAAGGCTTTACTGACCTTTTTTTTTGCAAATTGTCTGGATGTGTTTTTGGCCCGAGTTTTCATATAGAACATTTTTAACAATATGAACATGTCCACTAGGGGCAGTGTGCTAGGGCGCCCGCACCAAACTGCAATGCATGAAAAACAACGAACAAATTCTTGCAAGACAAAAAGCAAAGTAACCGCTTCCATGCGCTTTTACGAGTTTAGTTGTTGGTACTGTTCTTGTGTGATCATTTTACTGAAACTGTGCTACATTCACAACTCCGAATATTCACCTGTGTCTTAACGCAGATATGTTTGCAGAATTAGAAATCAGCCTTTAAAGAAAAATTTATCTTTATTTATAAACCAAGATGACATAATATTTGACTACTTACTGATATTGGTGCAGGGGGATTTAGAGAGTGATGCAGCAGCACTTTAGTCCTTAATCTGTCGTCTGTACGTTCTGCTCAAACAGATCAGCTTCCAAAGCTTCACCTTTCATGCTAATACCACCGTCAAGGGCATCACACTCGTCATCTCGTAGATAGCTAACTAGCTGAGCCGAGTCTATACCGTAACTAAGCGTCGTATAGCTGCATTGCATTCTGGGACTTTGAGTTCAGTGTTTGCACCAACGTCTCCACTACTTCTCCGGTGGATTTCTCATTAATATGAAGCTGGAAATTGGTGAGCGCATACAGAAGTTTTGCTTTTAGGAGCTAACACCAAAACCTGATGGTTTTCACTTATATTTGAGCTTGGGGAAATATTTTTTCTCTTATTAAGTGCTATTGTAACAGTGCTAGAGATACACAACCTCTTACAACAACTTCTTACATTAATAACAAAAATACAACACCAACCAACATATTAGCAGCAGAATCACTAAACACATCAGAAGTGTTTCGGGGTGGAGGTTTCCTTTAACACACAAACACAGATTTGGCTTGAATTTCGTTTGTTTGGCCCAAAGCAGTGTAGACATGTTAAAGCGGATGATATTATTGTGTGTGAGGGTGAAACCTCCGGCTGTGAGGATGTGTTCAGTTCTCAGAGCTCTGACATGGTGACCTGTATTGTGATGCTTTGAACCAGGTTCACTCTGTTTCTGAGATTTTCATCTTCACTCAGACAGACTGCTTGTGGGCGCACCACTGCACTATCTTTGTTTTTCAGTCGAGTTCAATGTTCAGTGTGTGTTCATTATTTAATATATTTTGTTTGCGAGTGGCGCAACAAAAAAGTGTCTGGAGATCATGAGTTCGAATTCCGACAATTCCACAGCCATCCATGACCGGGAGTCCAATAGAGCAAAATTGGCCGTGTTGTCTATGTGGGAGGGGCATACTCTCTGTCAATCATAGCAACACTAGCCAATCATAGGCATCTGTGAGCATCATGTATGCAGAAGGTTGCGGATAGCGCTTTCCTCCATGTGTGTTACGTTGCCCTGTGATGTAGCATGAGCAGCAATTCGAAAAAGATGTGGTAGCTGGCTTAGCATGTCTCGGAGGAAGCACATGTCAGCTGTCGTATGATAGGGGAGAGCTGGCTTGTGACCAAATTCTGGAGAAAATAAGGAATGAATTTGGGGGAAAAGTTTTTGAGCTCCTAGCACAGTTACAGACTACATACATGTTATAGTCATGTGACCTGCTAATGATCAACTCGCGTGGTCACACCCCCTACAACAAGAGCTTATAATAAAAGACAAAACAATCAGTTCGTATTAAAATGAGGTGTGAGTAGTACGCATGAAATTATTATTGTG
Organism: Pangasianodon gigas; assembly: GCA_022758105.1. Lineage (NCBI taxonomy): Eukaryota > Metazoa > Chordata > Actinopteri > Siluriformes > Pangasiidae > Pangasianodon > Pangasianodon gigas. Next base: position 1,679,741 of record CM040475.1, read on the forward strand.
AACAGCACACCCATCTCTGTCACTTAGAGAGATCAGAGTTCCCACACACGTCCTCCAGCAGCATTACTTAACAAACATCTGGAATGTCCAGAAAACCCCTCCGAATTGTACTTAATGTACATACACTTCAACTTTCTGCTGTACATCATTTATTCAGTGTCGGTACCTCAATTCTTTCACATTGCTGAGTCTTTAAAGAGTTATTATCTTACTTGTTTAACATTTTATTTAAAAAAAAACCCTGTCAAAACCTGCACTGAAGCAGAACATCATCACTACTAACACAAACACACATTATATAAGTTGTACATTTTCTGCATTTGACATCGTACCCTAGAACACAAAGCCTCAAGCTGTGATTTTTTTTCTTTAGGATACACACACACTGCATTTCTCACAGATTTACAATCACTTTTCTGACGTGTAAAAATGCTTGTGTTAATAAATTCTGCTTTCTCGTGGCACTGTAGAGCAGTTTGATAAAAAAAAAAAAAGAAAAGAAATCAATACCACACCCATTGCTCACTACAGGTAAACTACAGAGCTCTGTAATTTATAAACGACGTACATTGCTCGGTTTCACTGTTCGATTTCAGCTCCATGTCTGCAGTCTGAATAAAAATAACATGGCCTGGCTGACAGTCTTTGATTCCAGATCTAAAGTGTAGCATGATATAATGTAGCTTGTCTGACCAGTCCCGCTCTTTAACAGCAGCAGAGGCTCGTGACCATAAATCTTGGTATTTCACGATGATATTAACAACACCATAGTCTCAGACAAAATGAAGTCGAGACCCTATCACACTTAACTCGTGCTATAGGCTGCTACCTAGTGAATTTTTAGAGTAACCCCATAATGTATGGCAGTCGAGACTCAACTACATACAGTCATCTGCTGTAGAGTCTAGCAGCTCATTTTGAGAGGTTTTAGACATAGCTTTATTCAATTTTCTTCAAAGTAATATAATTAATTAGGGTTGCCAGGTTTCAGGAACATTTCCATTCCAAAACATCTCAAAAACCACATGAAAGAGCTGAAACTAACCCAAACAAATTAGGCATTGAAAAAAGGGAGACACATTTTTCTTCTTTTTTTCTCAGCCTTTGCTTGGCAAACGTGGTCACCAAGCACACATTTCTCTTATATATGGACATTAAACACTTCATAATCCCCCTTTCCCTCTCCCAATCTTTGCAATATAACTTACAAAAGAAATGGTTCTGTACATCATAGTCACACCATCTGCACTTATACTCTGTCGTCGTTTGTGGAAATTTTGAGGAAAATGGATTATTTTTAAATTAGCCTAATCCGATGTAGAAATGACAAACCTGGCAACCTCATCATTAATGTCCTGTCTGCTGCTCCGCCTCCAAGCATGGGGCAGCATGACTCCTGCCCCAGTGGGCCTCTTTTAGCCCTTTTTCTAGTTCCTGTTTTGACCACTAGGTGCAATAATAACTCTGTGGAGCCATTATATGAATATACCTGAATTAACCTAACATTTCTCATAATAAGATAAATTAAAAAAAAAGATTATTCAACTGATTTCTAGACATTTTTACTCATTTTAAAGGCAAACAGCATTAACAGCATAAGAGAGGAAGCAGAAAATAGAGAAAATGTAATAAAAATTTTAAATAAATAAAATTAATTTAAAATAATAAAAATAACAAAATAACAAAAAAATAAGATAACAATAAAACAAATAAATAATGTAATTTAAATAAAATAGTAATAAATAGTAATAGATAAAATGTGGATAAGAAATATTCATCTACTTTATCTATTATATATATATATATATATATATATATATATATATATATATATATATATAAAATTTAGTTATTTATCTATTTATTTATATAGCAGCTACATAAATGAAATAAATGCAGCTTTAAAAGGATATATAAAAAGCAGAAAATAGAAATAAAATGAAATAGAAATTCTAAAAAACTTAATTTTTAATAATTAAAAATTCTAACAAAACTTAATTATTAATAATTATAAAATTAATAATAGTAGTTTATTATTTTATATAAAAGTTTTGTATAAATATATATGTATATAGGTAATATAACTCTCTGCCATCTTCACACTACTTGCCTGTTTCTCTTTTTTTTTCTCTCTGTTTCTTTCTTCTCCTTTTTTTGTTGCTGTCTGAACACACTTTTGTTTCTTTCTTTTTTCTTTCTTGTGTTTGTCTTCTCCCACTCCAAAGGCATTGAGAAGAACTGTAAACTGTATTAAGTATTTAATCATTGTGTAGATGTTAATACTTAAATCCTACCCTTAATGAAGACTTCATGATCTTCTGAAAAGGGGGTGGTGATAGCGGGGTTTAAAAAAGAAATCATTCTCCTGTATGAAGTAAATAAAAATACACTTCCATAAAGGGTGAGGTGACGTGTGGACACTTTATAGAAGCAAAAATTGGCACCTTTAAGCGCGGGTGGTCTTTCTGAAAGGTCCTCCAGGTAAAGACTAGAAGCTGTCTTCATCTCTACTTAGACAGAGTGCTGAGGAGCAGCAGACAATAAAGTCAGAGATAAGTGTGTGTGTGTGTGTGTGTGTGTGTGTGTTAGGGTCTGATCCTTGGTGACCTCTGAAACGAGACATGGTATCAAACCTGTGAATTGTGAGAGTGATGGACAGGCCGGAGTGTGTTCATGTCCGTGTGGGCTGTCTTCAGCTCGTAGCTGAGTGGTGTGTGTGTGTGTGTGTGTGTGTGTGTGAGAACAGGCAGCTCAGATCAGTCACTCTGACTCACAGCACTACACACACACACACACACACACACACAGACACCAACTCCTGCAGGGCTTTAATCTGTCATGTACCACCATCAAGATTCTGGCAGCTCTCACCTGCCCCGCTTAATCTTCTTCTAACGGTTCGCTCAGACAAAACCTCTGATATATTACACAAGCACAACGGCTAAACATTTATTTTATTCACCAGTTTCATTGTTTACTTTACAGACCTTCAGGCTGCTTTTTCTTGCCCTTGATGGTTCGTTAAATTCATCGAAGGTCTTTTTTTTTTTGGTGCCAAAATTAGCGATGGCTGACTAACCTTGAGCTCAGACACTGGGTGAAGCAGAAATAAAGATTATTCCACTTCCACCTTCTGGCTACACACACTGAAAATCTACACTCTTAGGTTGTTTCACACTTGAGGGTTTTTTCCGTGGCTGGGGACCGTTTGCCCTGTGAGAGTTCGGTACATTTGGTGGAGTATGAAAATTGTTTTCGAGCCCTTGAGTGGTCCAGAGAACCGCTCCCTAGGTCTCTTGAAAATTATGGTCTTTCAGCTCTCAGCGCCACATGACATGATTGGTTCAACTTATCACGTTTCTTCCTGTTTACAGTTTCGTGATGTCGTGGAAAGGGTCGTTACAGTCAGTGGAGGAGACGGAACACCTTATCGATATATGGAGAGGAGAAGGCACTCAGTGGCACAGGCTTTACATGTACATTATTTACATACACATGCTGCCCTAATGCTATTGATGTCCACTGTTTTGGTATTCTTTATGCCTTTATGCATTAAAGGTGCAGTCAGTGATTTTGAAGGAAGGAAGGAACTCTTCTATGTGAAAGCAAAACCTGTAATTATGAGCCCCGCCCCCAAACCAGCCCAGTCCTGGGTATGGACTCGTGTGAAAATCCCTTAGAAAAAAAGGTTTGTAGCTCCCAAAAAAGGGTTCTACTTACAACTCTTTCTGATAGAACCCCTCAATTGTTTCTCTAGATAGAACATCTCCCAGAGGGACAACTGAAGAACCCTTCAATTTGGGCATGTTTTGAATAAATTAGACATATATGAGGGTAAATTGGGGCGTGTCATATGCATATGAAATGGGGCTGGTGGGCGGAGCTTAGGTCCATGAAAGTTTCATGGATCAGATGCAGATTCATTCATATATACAGATTTCGAATCTGCTCAAGTTTTTGAATAGGAGTTATTATATTTGATAGATGGATAAAAATTGTAATATTGTGTTTTAAAAGCAGCATCCTGGAAAAAAATATTGTAGGCTGTAGACATGTAATACATCAAGAATTAATTCATAAATCACATTGAATCAAATTCGAATTGAATCATTTAAAAGATTCAAAAGATTCTCACAGATACTGTAAAGGCTTTAATGAGATAACTAAGATAAAAATTAGATGCGTTCTGTATTTTAACCTGCATTTCACAATTGTAGATCATTGTAGAGCATCTGAAGAGATGGCCCAGGTCAGTGGAACGTCCGCTGTAGTGTACAGTGCACGAGGAGACAGAGCGAATTGTTATGGTTCAATCTCCTGCACAGACACACAGCTAATCTGTATTAGCATTCCTCGTGGTGCCGTGTGTCGCCGATGTGAGCGAGATGAGTGTCGAGCTTTAGCTTGACAACTCTTCCGTTCCTGTCCACATCATCTAGGAGAGGATGTGTGCCAGAGGGAGTGTGTAGCCGTGCTGTGTGGAAATTTTCAATTAGAGAAGCATGACTGCAGCCTGCACAATGGAGTGACTGAGACTCGCTAACACCACTGCAACACCAACACCAGCCTTGAAAACACACACAGCACCAAGAACAGCCTCGAAAACACACACAGCAGCAAGAACAGCCTCGAAAACACACACGAGCCCAACACCAGCCTTGAAAACACACACAGCACCAAGAACAGCCTCGAAAACACACACAGCACCAAGAACAGCCTCGAAAACACACACAGCACCAACACCAGCCTCGAAAACACACACAGCACCAACACCAGCCTCGAA
>CM040475.1:1691228-1753066 GCA_022758105.1 Pangasianodon gigas
AGTCATAGATGTTAAAGGAATAAATCAGAATAAAATGACTTGACAACGTAATGCATTATTAGTAACGTTAGCACTGACGTATTTACTCCACAGCGCTGTTGAGTTCTGGATTCTGATTGGTCAGAAGGTGTTGATTCATTTTCTATAACAGCAGGTCTGATAGAAGTGCAGCTGCAAATCACAGGTTTGTATTAATATTAATGCGCTCGTTTTAATACGTTAGCGTTTCTGTAGTAACAGCTCATTCACAGGGACTTGTACAGTGGACGCTCCATGTAAACAGAATAAAAATGTGTAATCGTTGATACAGTCTGGTGAAGTTTTCTGTAAGAAGATGTTTATTTAACATTAATGGAAGGAGTCTCCAGTGTCGGCACTGTGTAACAGTCAGAGGTAAAGATGTAACTTTAAATTTTTTTTCAATATCTTCAGGACAGTGGAGTTAAAATGGTAAAATGACAAGCTGCGTTTTTTTTTTTGTCTTATTAAGTTGAAGAGAGAGAAAAAAGAGAGTGGTGAGGGAACGACTGTTTACAGCTGTTTATTGATATAGTCGGTAACTTGTTTCGTGGTCATTCCACAACATTAAATCTTACTATAAATGGATAAAAAATGTACTAGTGGTCACATTGCTGTGGTGTAAGAGGAATAAAGCACTCTGGGACATGCTGTTATCGGAAAATAATCCACTTCGGGGTGGATGAATGCTGTTTCAGTAATCCGTAGTCTCAGTCTCAGTATGGTTTTGTATTTCTCATCCAGATGTGGGTGAAACGTAGAACTTGCACTATTCCTAGAAAGATAAAATCCAGTTTCTTTAAACAGAGGAGTGTGTATGACTTACTGGAATGAAACTGAAGATGAAGGAGAGGTCTTTCATTTTGCCTTGAGTGCACAGAGAATACTTCACACAAACACGCTAATGATGTTTAACCTCAAATGAAAGCATGGCGTCACCAATTAATGTTCTCATTTGCATACATTTTCTTAATTACTAACATCAGCACATTTGGTTGACGCACATCTTCCTTTAACGTGTGTGATCAGCTCAAGCATAACCAAATGGAGAACACGACACGCTGATCTGCTGTTTTTTATAAATCTGTTGAGCAGCATTACGTAGCCTGTTGCGAAAGAAACCGTTTTCGTCCAGAGTGGGAGGAGAAAAAAAAGTTGTCCTTTGGACGTCTCTCTCTCTCTCTCTCTCTCTCTCTTTCAGATGTGGGTGAATAATTGTATGCTAACAAGCACAGTCAGACTCAGACAGAAAGCGACCAAAAAAAAAAAAAAGAAAGAGGAGAGAGGAAAGAGGAAAGACACATTTGTACACTAGCTCGGGCCCACGTCTCTAACGGTAACCATGGAAATAATTACAGAGCAGACGCAGAGAAAAAGGGAGAGGAAGAGTCAAAGAGGAGGAGTGAGAGAATGAGAAGCTGGGGGATAGTGACTGGAGGAAGCAAAATTACTCTTAATGTGCCTCTGGATGTTAGGCGAAGTTTTTTTTTTTTTTTTTTCAAGTAGATTGCTGTGTAATGGCCACTGCTTAATAATAATTTTAATTTGATAGAGACACGACTGTAGAATACATTTTCAAATACCCAATACATCATATCGTCATCTCAGTTATTAGTAATAAAAAATATTTATGGACTGAAATCTCAGAGGTGTGTGTCTGTATGTGTGTGTATGTGTGTGTGTGAGAGCAGGAAGGAGTTAGGAATTAAGCTGACTTTTGTTCAGTATTTACAAAGAATACACATTTTTAACACTTTTATTCCACCTTATTGATCCTCATCACTGTTACTTTCATTTTTTTATATATAGAAATTATTATTATTATTATTATTATTATTATTATTATTACAGAAATGAGCCAAACCTGTAAAGTTTTTCAGAGGCACACTGTATGTCAAATTCAGTCTTCTACCTCTTCTGTCAAACAGATCTTTTTTTTTAAAAAATCACAACATGAACAGAAAAAAAAATCACATTAGTGACGAGTGCAAATGTGACCTGAGTCTGAACAGGCAAATCTGAATGATTCCTTCTCAACATTTATGGTAATCAAACTAAGGATGCACTAGCAATGAAGTCCTCGTGCTGAGTTTAATGTTTAACGTTTAAGATGTTACGGTGTTTAAACAAGCAGTGTGTCTCTGTGCTCAGTGCTCGCAGAAGTGAACTGCTCTGTCTCTCTCTCTCTCTCTCTCTCTCTCTCTCTCTCTTGTTTCTCTCATTTTTCTGGTGCTTACCCATTAGTCTGTTTCCTGAGTCCGAATCAGAGTGAAATTGGTACTTTTGGTTTGTTTGCTGTTTGGTTTGGTTTGTTTTCTCAGTGCACATCATTAAACGAACCAAAAAGTGAAAAAAAAACCAGCCTTGGCTGAGGAGAGTGTAAGGCTGAAAACGCACACGTAAAAAGTAAACAAACCTTTGCCAAGTGTGTGTAGAAATTATAAAAATCACCTGAGCATGCAGAACATGTAGCTGCACTCAATAATTATAGAAATTACTAGTTTTGTGTATCGCGTGCGTCATTTATTTACACTTTTTTGTTTGTCAGTCCAAATCCCCAGAACACATCGCATTTCTGCAGCACTTACTGTAGCTCCGCCCTTTGGCTGAGTCGATCAGCTCACATCTACAGAACAATGGCGTCCGCAACCCAAAACACACGGCATGTTTGGTTCACTTCCTGTATTTGGGCCGAATCAGGATCGAATCACTTCAATCAACCCATGCTAGAAACTGACGGAGATGGTCTCGGACCGGTTGTTTTGGTCCACACCTGAGTCTGACTGCTGTGTTCTCACCTGCACAAACTAACTGCACCTAAGAGGAAAGAGCACCAGGGTTCGATTCAAATGGACTAAACACTACATATGCGAAAGCACCCTTAATGACCATGCTTGCTGATACTGCTCTGTGCTCTCAGGTCCCGCTGTCTCTTAAAGATACTGTTCAAACCTCATGAAGTTTTATCAGGTTGCTTGTATTGTAGGAAAATGCTGTCGTTCCTCCTCTTGCTATTTTCACAGAGCACAGTTTTCAGTCTGCTTTGCTTCAATCTCCATCATTAATCATGTAATATGTCCATTTTGTGTCTTCTCTTTGTTACTGCAACAACACACTCCAGGCTTACCTGATATGGTATCACCTGATATCGGATGGTGGTATGGTTTTATGAGGATGAGTAAATGAGCATGGTATTGGACAGATACCAGTATCAGTGCATCCCTAAACCAAACTGAGATATTAATCTCAAACAATTGCTACTCTTTGTGAACAAGTCGTCTTATTTAAAGTAATTTTACTTTGTGATTCTGCGATATTAACAGTAATTACACAAATCTAAAAAGATGAACCACGTTAAAAAAATAAGAACAAAACCGAAGAGAAAATCAGATCTGAGCAGAAAATGGGAAGTGTTGCAGCGTGAGCGTGGTTGTTTCATCACCGCATGCATTTCAGCGTCTGTCCGATCTGCCTGGCCGTCTCCTCCGCGTGGACGTGGCTTTGCAGTTGTCATGGCGACTCGAGGTCCCTCCAGCATGCCGGTCACTTAAACACGAGTGCTTTCGTTAGTACTCGATTAAATCGAAACCATCAGAGGGTTTTGAGAAAGAAGGCATGTAGTTTAAGGCACTTGTTTTTATCAGAGAGTTTGTTTGATCGCTTCATAACGAGCGAAAAAAAAAACAGCTTGCTGCTGTGGCGGGGCTCTCTGTGGAAGTGCTGGTCATGTGTTTTGTAGAGCAAATGGGAAGGAAAGCGCTGGGTTGTTGGTCTGTTTGTGTGTGTGTGTGTGTGTGTGTGTGTGCGTGATTGTGTTGTTACTCGCATTCCTCCCACACATAACCTGCCTCTGTGAACCTCTTCTTCTAATGCCTGCGAGCATTTTCACACAGGAACTGTGTGTGTGTGTGTGTGTGTGTGTGTGTGTGTAGAGAGATAGAGCGAGAAATAGAGAGATCAAGAAAGAATGAGAAAGAGAGAGAGAGAGAGAGAGAAGGTTAGATTTTAATTGAATTGCACTGAAAGATAGAGTGAACCAGAGAGAGACAGAGAGAATGAGAGTGAGATAAAGAGACAGAAAGAAAGAGAGACAGAACAACAGGAAGACTGACAGAGAGAAAAAGAGTGAGAGAAAGCAAGAGAGAGAGAGATAGAGAAATTGAGGGAGAGAGAGAGAGAGACAGAAAGAAACAGAGAGAGAGAGTCAGAGAGAGAACAAGTGAGATAATGATACAGAGAGACAGAGACAACAGAAAGAGAGACAGCAAGAGAGAAAGAGACAGAGAAAGACAGACATGCATAAGAGACGGAGACAGAGGGATGGTGAGAGACAGAGATAAATGTAAGAGAGAGAGAGATGGGGAGAGAGAGACAGAGATAAATGTGTGTGTGTGTGTGTGTGAGAGAGAGAGAGAAACAGAGACATGGGGAGAGAGACAGAGATAAATGTAAGAGAGAGAAAGAGAGATGGGGAGAGAGAGACAGATAAATGTAAGAGAGAGAGAGAAAGAGAGATGGGGAGAGAGAGACAGATAAATGTAAGAGAGAGAGAGAGAGATGGGGAGAGAGACAGATAAATGTGTGTGTGTGAGAGAGAGAGAGAGAGAGAGAGAGAGAGAGAGCGAGAGAGAGAGTGTCACCTCAGGCTTCATCTCAAGTCCCCTCCATCCCTCCATCCTATCTCCCCACCCACCCACTGCCCCTCTCTCTCTCTTTTTCTCACACGGAGAGCGAGAGGAGAGACGACTTTCCGTGCATACCTGAACAATCCGAGCCTTAACACACACCCGGGAAGCGCTTGCTGCCGTTTATTATTCCGTGCTGTGCGTGAAGGCGTGAAGGAGCCGCAGCCTCGCGCACTCGCAGCCACAGTCTCGTGAGGACAGAAAGCTCTCGACGCCAGATTTGGAACCACTCCGGGTTTGCTCTTTCTGCACTCGTCTGCTCGTCTGTGTTACTCTTCTTATATCACACAAGAGAATCGTGAGAATCAGAGTGACATCCTGCGCTGGCCTCGGAACGCTTTAGGGATATTTTTTTCCCTTTCTCATTCCTGGGAGCAGCTTGCGCTCGGACCCGCTCTGCCTCGTGTTCTCTCTGACTGACATCCACACAGAAGCGTGTGCACATCGGCTCAAGTTTTAACGCTGCCTTCACGCGCTTGATCCTATTTCTCTACATAATTCCACGAAATCCTTTGCATTCACGTACACTGCTTATAACTGTGTAATATAATAACGCTAATAACGCTAGCCTAATCATGTTTGTAGCATACGTTCACCATTCCTTCGCAATAATGAAATTGTAAAGGTTAGCGACGAATTCTTACAAGTTTGCTGTTTTTACGAAATAAATCCACATCTACGATCCGTTCTTGTTGATCTCTGAGAGAGTTCAAGAGACAAGTGACGCAACGCTGACGTTTCACAACATGGCGAAACTGGTAGAAGTTCAGTTAGCGATCGATGCTAACCTTAATTACGTTGTATTATCAGCCATACGACATCTTTTCTTAGTCATTTTCCAACACTTCTGAGGGAAATGTTGATATTCTGGACAGTTTTGTCTTATCTCTTCTGTTGCTGTGCCTTTATATTGTTCATATAAATATTGAGTTAGCAAAATCGTTAGTCTCTGTCACTAGCTCACGGTTGGCATCCATATTTCTCAGTTTCCTAGCAACAGAGTTCACATCTGTGTTAATGTGTGTTCACTTTTATTTGCAAAAACCACTAATTTAAACCATTACGTTCTTTTTAACGCAGTAATTATAATTACAGCTTGGGGATGTTCAGGCTCGACTCATGTGAAGGCGGCATTAGCTTGAAGCTAACCTGGTTTTCAGAATTCCTATAGAAGTTTTATTTTTAGTTGGATACCTTACGAAAATCCATTAAGAACTGTTTTGTAAATACCAAGTAGTGTTAAGATAGACTTTTTAATAGATTTGAAGCTTAACCATGAGAGAATCTGGTCAAAAATTGGCCAGAAGGGATGCGGCGCAGCTGGAGGACTGCTGGAGAGCTTGCGGGCGGGAAAGCAGGGCGGGGTCGATCACGGGAGAAACGGAAGACGGAATATGGAGGACTGAGGCGCACTTCCGCTAAAATTTACAACTTTCAAATATCATTAACATTTTGGAATAACTATCAGAAATAATATCTTTTTTTTTTTAAATATACGACGCACTTACTTGTTTGAATTTTCTATAATGTTAAGCTGTAACATAAACATCTAGCACTTAAGCGAGCTCCTACGGTTACGTTCTTGTAGTTAACGTACTCTTTCATGCTTAAGTAGTTAGCAAACGCTTATACTCTTATGTACTTTGGGATACTCTTACACTCTTATGTTGTTAGCATACTCTTACATTCTTGTGTAGTTAGCAAACAATTACACTCTTATGTAGTTAGCATACTCTTACACTCTTATGTACTTAGCATACCCTTATACTCTTAAGTAGTTAGCATACTCTTATACTCTTATATAGTTAGCATAATCTTATAGTCATATGTAGTCAGGATACTATTACACTCTTATGTTGTTAGCATACTTTTAATATAATTAGCATACATAGCCTAACCCTATGTACTCTTTCTACATGTAGAATAAGCTTTAGCCTTACCGAATATGTAAAGTTTATGTACTTATAAAATGAACTTACATTTAAAGTCATAGGCTCAGTTTCAGTGAAAAGTTTAGCTGCTTTGTTTACAGTTCAAAGACCTGGACATTTTGACTAGCTAGTTAAGGACTTAGCATTAGCGCATTAGTGCATGACTTAGCTAGCTCTTGAGGTAGCACTCAATGAGACTTGTTTAATGGATGAATACATTGTTGTCTGTGACAATACAGTGCGTAATTAAGCGTTTATTAAGCATTTAGTGTCTTATTTATTTCAACTGTTTCAAGTGTATGGCCGCATAGAAACAGACACAAGCGCTAACTGATCACAGTCGAACATGACGAACAGATCTAGCGGAGCGTTAAGCGTACTGAAGGAATGTAACTGGAATCAAAACTCAAACCGTGTCAGAGTTCAAGACGTCGAGACACCTGGAGTAAAAACTCACAACAGTGCTTTGTGGCACGTAACTGCTTTTCCATCCAGCGTGCAGGATCCGAGGACGACTGAAGAAATCGTTTACAAGGACTGAGGAATTCCATTACGTCAGCAACATTTCTGCTGTAGGTAGGAATCAAACGCCTTTTTTCAGATGATGCGACAACTTGACCAGTGATCCAGATTATCTGAGTTTTATGATTTCTATAAACTACATTTGTTCTAATCACAAAGTTTCATAATGCTGAGTTCTAAAGAAAGCTTGGAGTCCATGTACATGTTAACAGCTGTTGCTAATTACTGAGGTAAAGGTTTTAAAAATGGAAACGGATTAAAAAAACGTCTGCAGTCTTGGATATGATGACGTGTTCTATGAGGAGACGTTTATTTAATTAACGCTTATGGAAAGAGTCGCCAATGTCAGTACGCTGTAACGTTAAGTTTCCTGACATCTTCAGGACAGAGGAATTTACGCTTTGTGGTTTCTCGGTAAAATGAGGAAGCTGCGTTTTTGTTTTGTTTTTTTGGCTGGTGAGGTAACGACTGTTTGTAGCTGCTATAACGTAAGTAAGAACAGGAAATGTCTTGTGGATGTTCCACAACATTAAATGTAATTATAAATAGATAAAAGTATGATGTTCTTTAAGGAATAAATCAACTTTAGGGTGGTAGCAGTAACTCCGCTTCATCACATCACCTCACTGTTAATTATTTTCCTATAATAGTACCACACACAATGTTTTATTCCTTATTTACTTATAACATTGTATATAAAGCTTGGACAATTTGAGTAGCTAGCTTTGCTAAATGTTGCGTATATGTCATAGCTCCTAGATTTCATAAAAATCCAGTAGAGTAACAGTAGACGGAAACATTTAAAAGAAATCCGCTCAACAGGAGGACTAACTTGCTGTCCCTAATGGAGTATAGAGAATATTTTAGGATTTTCCTGATGTTGTCTGGTTTAAAGCGCTAAACCTAATAAAAATAGACGGAAAATTGATTTATATTGATTATCCTAATTACACACCACACAACGAACACCACGGATACACTTTTCCAAAGATCCAAAGATGCATAATAAATATTATAGCAACCCTACAGCACTCCATCTACCTCTTCTGTCCTTCTCTCTTTTTCTCTTTCTCTCTCTCTGTCTTTCTCTCTCTCTCTCTCCCTGTAAAAGAGTAAGCTGGGAGCCGTTACCGCCCACACACTTCAGCTTCAGCTTGCAGCCTGATAGCAGATTTACATTGAGAATGAAAAAGTGTGCGTGCACACACACACACACACACACACACACTTCCTCCCACTCCTCTCCTCTCGAACACATGCGCATACTCTCACTCTTCTTCTGTACAAGAGCACTCCGGTGTGCAGCATTAAACACACACGCACACACACACACACACACACACACACACTGCTATCAAAAGATTTATCTTTCCTGGAACATTGTTCACATTGTTATCTCGTTATGTTGTTTAGACCGCTGAAACGGATACACAAAGCGTGCGGCATCGCTTATTTGATAACGATCATGACCGCACGGAGCCACAAGCTTTCACAGATAATGACGAAGCTCTAAAGTAACATCACCAGCACAATGCCGGTTAGTTATAGAGGCTTTAATACCTTTCTCTGCTGTTTTTTTTTAAATGAGATTTCGATGCTTCTTGATTCTGTTCTGTCTCCGTAAGTCAAATGTGAGGTACCGGGGAAAACGTTGCCATGGCAACCCAATAACGAGGCTGGATTTGGACGGGTATCAGAAGGGACTTGAGTGAGAAATTGAAATAAATAGATCTGCTGAGCGCTTTTATTTTTGCCAAACTGTTTAATAGCGATTGTTATCGTTATTATCACATCGAATCATGAGCTTGATGTGAATTACTGACAGAAGATGGCACAGAATGGACATTAAGTGTGTGTGTGTGTGTGTGTGTGAGAGAGAGAGAAAGACAGAGAAAGAGAGACAGAGAGAGAGTGATGTGCATCTAAATATGTAAATATGTAAATTCCAGTGCTCCTGGTAGGTGATTACAATTATCTAATTTGTGAGCAACTCCTACTACTCATTGTCGTCAATATATCAAATATTTCCCACTGGCCCGAGCGGGTCTTAGAGGATAATTTCACAAAACACTAATCAAATTGAATGTTTCCGTGAGTGCTCGCAATTATAATAGAATGAGGCATTACTTTTTGGTAATAGTGGGTTAAGTGGTGCGAGGCATAGAAAAGAAAGAGCAGAAAAGAAAGACAACGTCTAGATGAAGAATCCTCTCATCCTTGCCGCTCAGATAAAAAGAACGTAATAATACTAGTGCTAATGTTTGTATCAAATCGTACAAAAATAACCTGGTTAAGGGATTGTTCGTCTCTAATTTATAAATGAGACACCAACTGAGAAGTGGAAGAGGAAGGAAAGAAATTATTACATATATTCATCTGTTACCAAGTGGTACAGTGGTGAAACGTTCACCACTAAGTGACGATCGCAAGTGTGTTGTTGGCAAATCATTGTGGTATAAAAGGAATAAAGCACCTTAGACATGATGTTGTAGGAAAGTAATCCACTTCAGGGTTGTAACGATAACTCTGCTTCATCATAGCACTGCATCATGGATTATTTTCCTAAAACAGCACGTCCCAGAGTGTTTAATTCCTCTCATACCACAGCGATCTGCCACTAAATACAGTTTTATGTTTATTGAAGAACAAAACTTTTTATCTGTTTATAGTTACGTTTAATGTCATGGAACGTCTGTGATACAAGTTAGATCCTGTTTTCACTTACGTTACAGCAGATATAAGCACTTGTTCCCTCACTGTTTTTCTTTTGTGAGGTTAATAAGACAAAAAAATGCAGCTCGTCATGTTACAGAGAAACTGCATGAAGAAAGAAGCATAAACTCCTCTGTCCTAAAGATGTCTGTAAAAAAAGATTAAAGTTACAGCTTTACCTCTGACTGCTACAAAAACTCTGACACTGGAGACTCCTTCCATAAATATTAAGCTTAAACAAATGTCATCTTACAGAAAACGTCATCATATCAACGATTGAATGGTTTTTTCTTTGCAACACGTTTTATCCTTTTATTATTAGCCTTAGATTTTTATAGACTGTCCACCATGTAAGTCCCTGTGAATGAGCTGTTACTATAGAAACAAGTGCAAGCAGTTCTTGGATTTGAAACCACAACCTAAGTCTAAAATAAACACACATGCAAAAAAACAAACAAACTGAAATGAACATGGAGAGCCACAGTTGTGTAATCCTTCTCTGTCAATGGGAAAGCTATAGAGGTTAATGGCAAGTCATTTAAATTCTTGTGGATTCAGAGTAGTTCTTCATTCAGGGCATGAAGTATTGTTGTTGTGGACTGCCTACTTCGTGTGGGCCGAGTGTGGAAGGGTAAGGCCACACAGAGATTTGTCCTGATTCATGCATGTCTTTTCCACCTGCTTTGGTACATGGAAGACCTCAGGCTCTCTGTTCCCGAGACCGACTGCTGCTTTAGTTCTGGCCCAACTACTCTACAAATCCCAGCATTTTACAGCTAACCCTCCCCCAAAAACAATAATGAAACTATCGTGCTTGTCTTGAGCTATTAGATACTAATATTAGCCAACATTCTCTCCAGGGACTAACTTTATTGTGGTGCTTAAATCTTCGGACCATTGGGTCGTTGAGCATTATAAAAGCTGACTGCTTAATTAAAGCCAGATTAGAAGGACTGCATGCAAGCTTTAATCCTAGCTATTAAGATAAATATAATTTTCTGTATTTTTACCCCATTTTCTACCAATTTAGTCTCTCTCCCACTTGCTCGTTCTCAAATTAGGGATGGTTAAGGCTAAGATGTGCTTCCTTTGAGACACTGAAAGACATGTAGGACAAGACTTCTTGGTCTGAATGCTAGGAAAACATCCTCCTGAGGAAATATCTTGAGGTCCAAGTGCTTCAAAGGCATGTATGTAAAGATTGACAGTTTGATTTTGTTTTTGTAAGATGGCTCTTACTCGTTAACGTAAAGCCAGACCCCTAGCTTTGCTAGAAAGTGTGGTATGTTTCACTCAAAACCATCTACTTTGACAGAAAGAAGTAATTTGAGAGACATGCCTAATGACCAACCACAGATTTCTATCATAATCTGTTTGCAAACATGTGAGACTATCTAACACTACATCTATTTTTAAAGATAGAAATTTGTTAACTTTTTGATTCCACTGACTATATCTTGCTGTGAAATGCTTGTGACATGAAACCTGAAAAGCTGATGTGAAGGCTAGCACACACAAGTGCTGTGGATGCAGTGTGACAGGGTAGCTAAACACGCTTGAAGGAGAGCGCTTCATTCCCTATTACATATACTTAAGCTAAGAGACACCCATGATTAGAAAGGGGACAGGGACATGCTCTTTTAAACTCCCGGGCCACAGATCATCAGGATTCAAATGCTAGGGCAAAGTTCACCTTGGTTATGCTGTTGGAGAAAACAAAATCACACAGCGTTAAAGAACGTATAATGCGACATTTAGGGCCATTGCAGCTGAATTTTTTTAATTAAACTCTCAGAGTGAGTTTAAAGCCACCAATAGGGGGTAGCTGAAAAGCTAGCACGCATGCTAATGGACAGAAAAATAGCCTTATCACCTCAGGCTCCTCTTCTTCACATTTTAAACATGTTTTTAGTTACAACATTGGTACATTGGGCTTGTTTGTGTTTATGTGAGCTGATTTCCAGATCACGCTGACTGATGACGTAAACAGGACATAGTCATTTTTTTTTCTATCAGTACAGGATCTTCATGGTATAATCTGACGGAGAACACGTTATCGCACATCTGTTACAGAATTCAGTCAGGATTTTATTGGGATCTTGTACAGTGTGACAAGTAATAATCACACGGTCTAAAACCGGCTTTACCCATTTCTCATGAAGTCATTTATCCAGGCCGTGCTCTGCTCGCTTCCAATCTGCACTAGCAGAGACGTCTTTCTGTGAAATGCCTGGACAGAGTCATCATTATGCTCAGGTCAGTGCTCTCATGTGGCTCTGAGCACACAGTTAGAGAGCGTCCAGTATCATAAACTCATCCGCGACGGTCATCCATCTCACCGGCACACTGACTGAGCTGAGAGCTGCTTTAACACCAGCACCGCTGCACCGCAGAAACATCAGAGACTTTAAAGTCCACGTGCAATGGCTTCTTAGCTGTGAAGTGCTTGACCGATTTACACAACAGCCAACAGCGTTCAAGATATGTCACAATCTAAACAAACCTTAGTGGGCTAGCTAAATTTGGAGAATACAACGATTTTAGCTACAATAATTAGAAAATTACAATTACAAAAAATAGAGAACCCCTAACTGTGTAGAAAGACAGAAACACTTCCAAAAAAGTAAAAAAGTTCTTGTCACATAATCACGACCTCGTATAAACTCCACCCTCTTCAGAATGAAAAAGAAATTTTTTTTTTTCTCAACCAAGCGATGGTTAAAAAAGGGACGATGCAGCCAAAAACACATTGACCAACCATGTTACTGCTAACGAGCTTCTACTCTAGTGCAAAACACGCCCCCGGGGGTGGGACATTTACGTTCTAGAGAGCATTTCATTGAATGATCATGAAGATTTGCACAAATATGAATCACCCAGATTTTAATAGTTTTCCTGAAAGTGATGAACTAAAACAAGAATATCTCCCAAAACTACATTTTTTCATTTTTTCCAGATTATTTTTGGTGTTCATAACCCAAAGCATCTCTTGTAAAGTCTCTATTTCCTGCGAGATATGCGGCTGGGATTTGACCCACTGCCCATCATTTTCTAAACTCGTTCAGTTATGAAAGGAAGTTATATTATACTTACTGTATAATATGCAAGTAAGTTGTGTTTTTAATTAGGAGTGTTTATAATCAGTGCTGAATTCGAGGCCATGCACAAGTATACACTGCATTACTCACTGTTTCCTTTAATTATGAATTTCTGTGTATATTCTTTATAGACATATTAATTTTTTTTTCTACACTATGTCTGGCAATAAATAAAATGTCCACCTGTTTGCGACATAAGACACAATTTTACTGCTCAATATTATTACATTACACACACTTCAGAGTATACCATTAATAATAATAATAATAATAATAATAATAATACATCTTGTGTAAAGCGGTAATGTCAGAGGCATCATAGTATTTACTTATTACATAATTACAGAGATTAAAGATGTAAGAATAAGAAACAAAACTCTAAAACTATTGGTCCCTTTATGAAAATGAACAAAAATGGATGACATCATTAATTTGTTCTCTTAATTAGTGCAATTATTTCAAAATGTAAAAAATATTCATATTCATATTTCCTATTAATATTAAAGCCTCCCCAAGCTCTCTCTGAGTGTGTTTGAAATGGGTTCAAATCCACAGATTGTCTTTAGAGGTGCCAGTAATGTTGTCATGTATGATTTTTAAGAGAAAATATTATTGGGAAATAGTAAGGGTTCTACTTGCAAGCACTCAGCGAAACAAAGAAAAGACCTGTTTAGGGTGTCAGAGCCTTTTTTCCCTAAGAGCCTAGTTTCTCTAATTGGTTGAGTGTAAGTTAAATTATAATGTAATGTTTATTTGACACAATAAATATTGTGTACACGGCAAAATCGCCATTGATGAATTAACACAGAGAGTGTTGATGTAACTCTTTCAGAGTTCATTGGTGTCCATTTGGACACATACGGTAGACACACTGTGGGTGTTAATTCACTGGGGACTGACGATTTTGCTGTGTATTCTTTGGAAGGGTGTCAATAATTTTGAAGTGGACCATTTATGATTCATTGGGTAGCAGATAGTTTTGGAGTTTTAGGGAAAAATATTATCAAACTAAATGAAAACTTTAACTTTTTAGTTTTCCAGCTTCCTTCTTGTTCATTTGTCACATTTTGAGCCGTGACATAGCATGACAGCAGATGAAATAAGAAATACAAAACAGATCTGATGCCTAAAACCAAAGCAGTGTGCAACGCTGATGACACTCAGTGTAAGATGGCACCTGAACTCAGGGCGAGGTAGTTATCTGGATAAGAAGTAAGGGATTAATGAGAAATCTGTTTAAGGCACATCCAATGGTAGGAACCATTCTGCGGAACACATTCCCCAAAGTTAGCACTGAGGAATGAGGAATATACCAAGACACTTAATGTTGAGCTTCACTCTTTGGTACCAGGATTCATACACACTTGACACACTTCTCTGAGTACCATCTCTGTATCGTCACATTGTTATTCACCACTGGACGCATTCAGAGTTAAGTATTTACGCACTGAAAGTTATGTGTATTCAGAGTCGGGTTACGCGCCTGCTTAAGTGGATTTTCTGGGCTGCTCGTTCGGATCAAGCGAATCACTCATGTGTGGTTCACGCCTCACCAAGTTACCAGATTTTTCTTGAGTAAATAGTGTCTAGACCACCGCCTTTAAACACAAGCACTTGTGGGCTGGAAAATGCAGAATGAAGAAGGAAATAGAGTGTTTTCCCCTTCACTGTTAATGTAATACAGTGTAGAATAAAAGCAAGAGACAATTTAAACATAAAAATAAAAGATTAATATTTTCATGGACTTTAAAGTGATAATATGATTAATTCATTAATTGTTTCATATTTATGTATTTAAAAGTTTGTCCTTGAATTGCATTCCATAGATTTTTAAGTGTATTTAGAGCCAAAAAATTATTTTAATTTTAATATATGACCCATTTCTAGTTAAACGATAGATTTTAAATATTCAGATTTGTTTTTGTGTTACTAAATATGGTGATGTCACAAAATTGTCTCATTGACTTTCAACCAATTACAGTTCAGTATGCAAATCATTAGAGGTGGTAATGGTGATGTGGAATCTATAGCCACAGAATCTGCATGCTAGTGATGCTAGTACTGTTAGCAACGGTGGTTGCTGTGGTGACACTTTCTGTTAAATAAATATGATGCAACTCGCACTTGTTTCATACAACTAGCTTACTAGCCAGTTAACTAGCTGGCTAGCTGCTTGGAATGACAGAAGGACATGTGGGTGTTTCTTATTTGCATATTTATGCATAATCATTAGATCCCAGTATTTTTAATGAGGGTAAAGGGGTAGAGATGTTTTGAGGCCAGTTTTGGTCATTAAACAATTTATTATTCAACATAAAGTTTTAATAGCTTAATAGTTTTGACGGTTTTACATAGAAATACACATTTAGGGGTTCTTTGAAGACATACGAAGAAGATAGCTAAGTAATAACATCTTTCATTGGTCTGTAATCCTGTGAAATGGAAGAGGTTTGGTTTGTGTTCTGCCGTCATGTCTGAGATGCTCACAAAAGGGAATGAAAACATTGTGAATGAGAATGGAAGTGCAAAGACAGGAGAAAAAGATCCAAAAAGCAAAAAGCGAGAGAGCGAGAGGGAGGCTGTGGAGACGAGAGACAAGGCTGTAGAGGAGAGATGGATAAATGCACTATTTGAATTATGTAAAAGAGGTGCGTGGGTGATCGAGAACAAACTGTGTGTATGTGTTAAAGAGGCAGAAAACAGCAGGGAGAGCAGGAAAGAGAGGAAGATGAGGGAGGGAAAGAAGGTGACAGCGAGAGACGGAGAGAATGATAGCTTGCAGAGGCAGTGGGCATTTACAGTTGGATTTATGTAAGGGTTAGCATTGATCTGCTGCTGCATGATAACGCTGAAGAAAAAGCAGAATGCTGCTGGTGGTGTTTTTTTTCTTTTCCTTTCTGCTCTTTCACTCCCGCCTGCTGGATCTCGCCCAGGCTTCTGACGCCTCCTCACCCGATACGCCGTCCATTCATTTGTTTCTGCTGAACCGGCTTGTGTCCACATTCATCACACACACACACACACACACACACACACACACACTGGAAGCAGATGCGCGCCCAAGGACGCCGTTTGATACATGCTCTGTTTGTCAGCACGGCCTCTCGCCTCTCGCTCTCGTGACTACAGCTTCATTTTTTCTTCAGCATATCTGCTGAAGCTTCTCTTTTGTGTTGGCCTTCGTTCTTTCATAGTGTGTGTTCTTTGTGAAGACAGTGATGGGTGGATTCATGTGTATCATGCTGAAACCATCAGGAATTGGTGTGGACAAAAGCAAGCAAGCAAGCAGTGTGGCATGGTTACAAAAAGTCAAGGCTCACAGAAATTGTGTCCAGAGACCCAAGCCATTGAGTTCAAGTTGAGTCCAGAGTCACGAGCCTTAGAGCCCAAGTCGATTCCAGTATCCTGTAGTGTAGTGTCCCTGTTCAGGCCGTAGAGTCAGAGTCCAGAATCCCATACCATAGAGCCCAAGTTGAGTCCAGAGTTCCAAGCCAGAGAGTTGAATCCAGAACCACAAGCCGTAGAGCCCAAGTTCAGTCCAGTGGCGCAAGCTGTAGCTGATTCCAAGCTGTAGAGTCCAAGTTGAGTCCAGAATCGCAAGCTGTAAAGACCGAGTTGTGTAAAACCCCAGCACCTTTTATTCTCTGGTTTGTTTTATTGCAGCTAACAGAACTCTTTATGTATTATACCTAAAGTTTGTGAAAGACAGCAGTCTAATTCACTCCAGAGTCCCAAGCTTCGGATTCTGAATTCCAGAGTCCATGACCACAGAGTTAGAGCTGAGTTGGAAGATGGAAGATGGAAGATGGCACAGTATGAGGAATGCTAGTATTCACTTCACAATCAGTCAGTTTACGAGGATGTTGTGTTTTGACAGTATATTTTAATCTTAAAAATGGGAAACAGCATAAAATTTTAGGTGATTTTTACTCTTGTATGAAAACTTTTGGCCATTTTCAATCAATCATTCAGTCATTTAAAAACATTTTTATTTAATCAGACCAGACATGCAGCCTAAATTGTTTTGGGATGAAAGTAAAGTGAGGTTTATATATATGAGTACTTGATGTTATTAAGCTAGATTGCTAGATGAAAAAGTTAAAAAAAGGGCTCTATGTTTTGATATACACGATATGACCAAAAGTATGTGCACCCCTGACGATCACACCTATATGTGGTTCTTAAACAAACTGTTGCCACAAAGTTGGACACACACAATTGTATAGAATGTATTTGTATGCTGTAGCATTACAGTTTCCCTTCCCACTGGAACTAAGATGCCCAAACCTGTTCCAGCATGACAATGCCCCTGTGCACAAACCGAGCTCCATGAAGACATGGTTTGCCAAGACATGGTGTGTTATGGTTGGAGTGGAAGAACTCGAGTGTCCTGCACAGAGCCCTGACCTCAACCCCAATGAACACCTTTGAGATGAACTGGAACTGGAGCCTCCTCAATCAGCATCAGCGCCTGATCTCACTAATGCTCTTGTAGCTGAATGAACACAAATCCCCACAGCCTCGCTCCAAAATCTAGTGGAAAGCCTTCCCAGAAGAGTGGAGCTTATTATAACAGCAAACACAGGGGGAATAAATCTGGAATGGGATGTTCAACAAGCACATGTGTGTGTGATGGTCAGGTGTGCACATACTTTTGGCCATATAATGTAGATAAGTCCAAAATTTTGCAAATATTGTGATTTTGTTTATGGTTCCTTATGATGCAGGAAAAACATGTCATAAAATAGTCATTAAACAAGTAAAATTAGCATTATGCATTTCCAGATCATAAACTTTGCACTGTATTATTTCTGTTTCTGCTGCTGATGTGAAACTCATTTGTGGTGTTTGCTGCAGGAGAAAGTGCATTGTGATTTTATAATAGCATGCTAATTTGGTCATTTATCTCCTTCTCTCTCTCTCTCTCTCTCTCTCTCTCTCTCTCTTTCTCTCTCTCTCTCTCTCAGACCACGCCCGCCTCAGGCGGAAAAGCATCGCCACTGGGCGTCAGCCGAGCATGGAGACCCCTCCCATTGCCCCCCCTCAACCCTTCCGACAATCCGTGAGTACCCCTCCATCCCGTCCTCGCTTGCTCTTCCCATCCCTTTCTCTCTCTCTCCCTCTCTCAACTACTCGTCCCTTCACCCGCAAGACCATGGGCACGCCACCTCTCCCTCTTTCTCACCCTCTCTCTCTCGTACGTTCTCTCTCTCCATCCCTGCCCTGCCCCCTTCCACCAGAAAGACGAATCCACACCCCACCCCTCTCTTCCTCTCTACCTCAGTCTCCACCTTTCTCTCTTTCTCTTTGCCCATCCTCTTCTCTTGTCTCTCATTGGGCCGGAGAATGGAAGGTCAAGTCCAGCGTAGCGGTTCTGCCCTCGACCGAGGTACGTGAATCCGGAGACGCGTGGCGCGGTCATGCCAAGTGCCAGCGTGCGAGAAATGCCAGAGCGAGTGGCACCAAGGTGCCAGACAAACAATCTTAGTCACTCAGGAAGCCAACATGTTCACACGGACCAGAGCCAAAACCTGAGTCAGTCGCTCAAATCTGATGCGCTGCTGCTTCACATGGGCTGAACTTATCAGTGTCATCAGTAATCACGAAGTTATTTTTAATTTAAAAAAAAAAATCAAAATGATGCAAATGATGTCTGAGTTCTCTTTTCTTAAGGAAGCTAATACTTAGTAGTGATGTGACTGAATGTGAATACAAATACAGATACGTTTTTGCCCCAAATGTTCACAGGGCATCTGGGTTATATTTAATTTTAAAAAATAATAATAATAATTTAGGCTACCCCCACTTTGGGTTTAAATCCGGATACAGATACAGATGTTCGGAGCACTGTATCAGGTAAAGATACAGATAGTGGCATTGTGTTACATCTCTAGTACATAATCACAGTATTATGCATTACGCTCATTAGTCCTGCTGTTTTGTAAAGCTGCGGTGCTGGTAATGCAGACTGGATTCCTCTACGATGCCAAACATCTGTTCATATTCTCAACCTTTTCATTTTACTTCATACTCTTCATTTTCTGCTTCTTAAATCTAGACACTGGTTTAGATCTGAGATTCATTTTCATTTCTCTTCACCTGGATGTGTTAAGTTCTAGTTATGTTAAATGTGATTGGTTATGTACATAACTTCAATCACCTGAATAAATAGTCCCAAGGATATGTTAATATATAAGATGTTCATGTTGATTGCATAATGTAAAAATGTTTGATCAGTGCCATTTTCTGAACAGGAGACAGGAATTGAATCCAAAGACAAATATGTTTAAAATATGTTAAATGGTATTTACATGCAGCCTAATGATCTGGTAATAATACCGTTAAATAATACTCAATTAACACAAAACATGTAAACCATGTGTGTACCTATATTATACCTATATTATAACTGTCTGATGTTATAACTTGTGTAAACTATGTAAGCTTTAGAATGGTGGCTGCAAATAAAACATTCTATAAAAAAAAATATGTTCAAAACAAGTTTATGTTGTGCTTTAAACATTAATTCAGCACCTATTTATGAAATAGGTCATTATCTAAAAGAAATTATAAGTGTTAAATTTTAAATGTCTTTGGATTCTTTGGATATTTTTTTCTGATATGGAATTGGACCAATGAAGGGTCTGCCATCTTTTATATCTGATCCTAAAAGCTTCTCTTTTTTTTCCCCTTCATCCTGTATGTTGCTAATATATGGGAATATTTATGGTACAACACTGCCCACTATTGGTTACTCAGGGACAGTGCAGGAAAATTGTAGCGTCATATACTGTAGGATAGAAAGTAGGAAAAAAGTCTGACAGTTTTATTTATATTTTTAAGGTCACATCTCCAAATGTTTCTTTCTCATCGATCACACTTTCTCTCGTCCCTTTCATTTTTGCCTCAGTATCAGGTTCCACATCAACTTTTTGGCCAGAACTGGACATTTGTATGAATCGTGTTGAAGGAAACCATTTATCATACCAGATTGTTGACTTCTTTTGTGCATCTCTCAGTCCAGTGTGTTAATCCCTAATGTGTTATTCCAGAGTTTTCTCGGCCGAAGGCTGAAGGGGTCTATTAAACGAGCAAAGAGTCAGCCCAAGCTGGACCGCACCAGCAGCTTCCGCCAAATGATCCTCCCACGATTCCGCAGCGCTGATCAGGACAGGTGATCACTACTTTTCCTACTTTTATACACATTCTTCAGTTTCCCTATCCTGCTTTCTGAAGTTTATTGTTCCTGATTGTTTTCCATACAGTTATACACAAAACCAGCTGGTTTAAATGGACAAGTGAGTTTGAAACCTCTGTCTCTAGCGAGGAAAAAAATAAGGTTCAGTTTTTACCAACCACATCGTCTTATCTGCTGTTAGCAAATGGGCTTTTGTTTCACGTTTCTTTTTAATGGAATCAGGAACAACAGCACCACCAGTGATGTATGAAGTAGATACTGAGGCAGATTATTTTTTCTATTTTTAGCCCAGAGTCTAGATTCATACAGCTTATCATTTACAATAGTTTTCAAGTGATTACACAATGAGATTTACACAATAAGTTTTGTGCACCTTTAGCCAGCTTTACACTGTACGTTATTCGACCTGATTTTACTGTCGCAGGCACAATCGCACAACATAAAGGATAATCTTTAGTCGGGAGTTGAGACGGTGATTTACTGCCTCTGCGACCAAAGACACCGGATGAGAAGACTCTGGCAGTGTCGGAAAATTTTGATTAAAATCCCA
This sequence comes from Pangasianodon gigas, assembly GCA_022758105.1. NCBI lineage: Eukaryota > Metazoa > Chordata > Actinopteri > Siluriformes > Pangasiidae > Pangasianodon > Pangasianodon gigas. Next base: position 1,711,943 of record CM040475.1, read on the forward strand.
GAGTGAGAGCGCTGCTATGACACTTGTATAAAATCCACCGATAGGTGGACGGCATAGGATTACACAAAACCTAGAGGACAGCTACAACTATGGTACTGGCGATGGCAAAATGTAAACAAAACGCTCTTAAAAGAAGAGCTGGGATTACATTTAAATGAGGTCCTGGGGTAGTTTCCTATTTTACAGGTGCTCCTCCGCTTTATGTCCATCTGGATCAGCCATGTTGATGTTTTTCTCCGTCCTCCTCTGAGAAAATTACAGGCCGAATTGCTTTACTTTTGCACCAAACTCAGCAGTCGTCTGATAATTTTAGTCCCGTATGGATGCACATGTCCGTGATTTTCTAAGCAGATGTCGCCATGCGTTGGAAAAAAGACGTTTGACTGCTGCTACTTGTTGTATTGAGTCTTGAAGAGCGTGTATCAGTAACCCTCTCCCGGGTATATTAAACAATTCCCAAGTCGTGAAACGGAAAATGGATGCTTGTCACGTACTTTTTTTGTTTATTTGATTATTGTTTTATTGTGTTTTCAAATTCTTTGCTTAAGAAAGCAGCACATATTTCAGCCGTTCCTTCCTACAGGTTTCGTATTGTTTACTACCAAAATAATGCCGCCTGTGAGGTGGAACTGATTCCTTAATCGATGTTGAACTCTGACAAAGTGCTGTGTACGACTGCATGATAAAATGACCTTGTACTAGAATGAGTGCATTCACAGATGGTCCGAGGGCATTTAATGTGATGCAAATTTGTAAAGTCATTATAGAGTCTTCTTGTCCCTCTTGAACTTTCTTTGGCCAGATGCTGTGTCATTTGGTCAGGTGCTTCAGTCATGACTTATTCATTCTTTCATTTATTTTCAGTGCTGAGTAAATGCTACCCTCAGCCTCTCTGAGTGTTGGTGTAAAAAGGATTTCGGAAATGTGCTGTGCTGAAAGATTAAATGAAGTCTCGGAGATTTACTTTTAGATCATTGACTGTTAGAATGCTGACTTTTTTATTTTTCTATCAAGAACTTGCGATAGATATATAAGGAATAAAACACTGGTGTGTGGTGTAAATTAATGAGTAAATTAATGTGCTTTTATGGTAAATTAATGTGCTTTTACATCAATTAATGAGTGATGAGGTGATGTGATGAAGTGGAATTTCTATTACCATCCCAAAGTTGATGACTCTAGACTATTCCCTGATTCTTCAGCTTTTGACTCTGGACTTGAGTTGGACTCTACATTTTGAGACTCTGGAATTGACTCTGAGTCTAGAGTTAGGGACGCAGGTTTTGAGTCTGACTCTACAGCTTCAGACTCTGTACTCGACTCAGACTCTAGAGCTTCAGATTCTGGACTCAACTTGAGACTCTGGACCTGCGTCAGAGTCTAGAACTACGGACTCTGGACTTGACTGTGACTCCACGGCTTCAGACCCTAGACTATACTTAGACTTTACAGCTTGGGATTCTGGACTCGACTCTGACTCTAGCTTTGGACACTGGACTCGACTTGGACTCTACAGTTTCAGACTCTGGACTTTACTCTGACTCTAGCTTTGACTTGGATGTCTACAGTTTGGGATTCTGGACTTGACTTGGAATCTAGGGAATCAGGGCTTGAATGTGACTCCATGGTTTCAAACCCTGGACTCGTCTCTGAGTCTAGCTTTGGTCTCTGGACTTGATTTGGACTCTAGCTTCAATCTCTGGACTTGTCTTGGACTCTGTAGTTTGGGACTCTGAACATGACTTGGAGTCTAGATCTCGGGAGTCTGGGCTCAACTGACTGTATGGCTTCAGATTCTGTACTCGATTTGGACTCTACAGTTTGAGACTCTGGACTTGACTTGGAGTCTAAAGCTAGGGGCTCAGGATTTCATTCAGAGTCTAGAAATAGGGAGTCTGACTCTACTGCTTCAGACTCTGGACCTAACTTCAGACTCTGGGCTCAACTTGGACTCTAGAGCTTGAAACTCTGGACTCAACTTGTACCCTAGAGTGGAATCTATGAAACTCAGACTAGACTCACAGTGGGCAACTTGTGACTTCACTGGACACATTAAATCTCATGAATAAGACAGGTATATGCACCATATATTGTCCAAAACTCTTTTAACAAAGGTGGCGATTCAGCCTAATGAACATCATATTAAACAGCTTAACAGTAGAACCTACAACCTATAAACTCCAAATGCACTTTCCTGGTCTGCTGTCCATCATTGTCAGCCATGGATGCCTTGTAAAATGCCCAAACATCCCAGTCTCCAAACCTCCCCTCTTTGCCGATCGCTTTTGCTTCCTCTCATTTTGGATCCTGCAGCTTACATAACTCCTTGATTTACTCAGAGAAGTCCATCTTTGTCTTCCCGCTCTCTCTCTGTCTTTCGTGCTGTCTCTTTCTCCATCCCTCCCTCCCCCACACCCCTCTTTTTTCACTTTTTTCGTTCTGACTCATTCTGATGGATCTATTTTTATACCACTCTCTCTCCCCACTGTATGTCTCTAACACCCTGATGCACATTTTATTCCTGAATGTATACAGTAACAGTGATGCTACGAGGATATGCCAGAGAAAGCTACAGCTCTCATGAGGTTCTGAGGATTTTCAAACCTTTTCTCGTTTTATTTGCTTAATCTAAAAGTGCTTAATTTGTCTTTATTAATATGTCTTCTGTATAACTTCATTATTATTCTCTGGGTCTGTCAAGTCTTGTCTTGTGTGTCTTGTGCTTTAGTTTAAGCGCATGGATCCATCTAGCTTGTGTGCTAGAAGGTGCGGTAAGTGTAGGTAGGTGTTTGTGTATGCTGTTTCTCAATCTGAATCACTGACTTGTTGTTTAAAATGCATTTAGTTTGAACTTGAATGTCCAGTTACCTGGGACAATGCTTTGTACACAGCCACTGATGCTTTCAAAGGTACGTACCAAAAATTAGCCATCTAAGTCCCAGCTGAATGCGTCACTGGGTAGGTGTTTTACGAGTTTCTGTTCTTGTTGATATCAAGCAAAACGTTGATTTTGTCTGAATGATTCCGCTTTTGGACGAGCCAGTGTTTGAGTGCAGTGCTGAGTTTTTTGGGAACTTTCTCAGTCATGTTGTTCTTTGTCTTCCTGCAGGACTCGTCTGATGCAGAGCTTCAAAGAGTCTCATTCCCATGAATCCCTGCTGTCTCCCAGTAGTGCGGCTGAGGCACTGGACCTCACGCTGGACGAGGACGCCATCATCAAACCGGTTCACTCCAGCATTTTAGGGCAGGAGTACTGCTTTGAGGTGAGACTAGAGCTCCTGTAAATAGTACATACAGTATATTAAAAGTATACTTAAAGTTTACAACCAACATAAACTTGACTATTTTTCTATAACATTCTCTCTTGAAGTTAGTAAGACAAAAAAAAAAAAAACACAGCTTGTCATGTTACCGAGAAACCGCAAAAAAGTTTAAACTCCTCTGTCCGGAAACCTTTCCCATGTTGGAAAACTTAAAGTTACAGCTTTACCTCTGACTGTTAGAAAGTGCTGACACTTGAGACTCCTTCCATAAATGTCTCTGTACAGAAACCTTCACTATGTCAATGATTATTCATGTTGAATAATGAAAACATTTTACCCACTGATTATCACACTAAGATTATGTAGTGCAATCTCCATACATATTGTTGTGAATAAGCTGTTACTATAGAAATGATCACATATTAGAACAAGTGCATTAATATAAATTTGTGATTTGTGGCTGCACTACTGTCAGAGCTGTTGTTATAGAAAATTAATCAATATCTTCTGACCAATCAGAATCCAGAATACAGCAGAGCTTTGTTATAGGTCTATTATTGAGTAAAAGTTGTTGCCAATGTACGAATCCACTAAACAATGGTCAAACTATGAAAGACTGACAAAAACTAATGATGAACGATGAATGAATGTCACAGAATAAGAGAGAGATTTGTCCAAATTTTCAGTCTTATGTTTAGTCATAGACTAATCAAATAGAAAATTCTACTAAATGACAGATGAGCAATGAATGAACTATGAGCAACGATGACAGTGTCCCATTACCATGACATTTTATTAACTGCCAGTATTCATTCAATGTTCACCAAATTGATTGGTGGAACTATTTTTTTCCTTTTAATGCCATTATCTCGTATCTCAGGTGACGACTGCTTCGGGAACAAAGTGCTTTGCTTGTCGGTCGGCTGCAGAAAGAGACAAATGGATCGAGAATTTACAGAGAGCTGTGAAACCCAACAAAGTGAGTGGAACAAATGATCATAATAGATATCAGTTCATTTTTCTCTCTTATCACATCTACATCACATCAGTTTCAGTATTTCTCACTTTTCCATAAGGACAACGTGATATTCTTAGCTAACTGGTACTCTGTCACCAGGAACAAAACAGCAGCAGAGCTTTTTTATTCTGGGGCCACCATTTTTAATTCTGTGAAGTTTATGAAGATCATTCTTCAATTCTTTGCCACTTTTCTTATTAAAATACATGATATTTTATGTTCTCCAACTCACCATTTTTACATTTTCTGTCTAAAATATTTCAGGTCACAAAGTTCATCCTTCCGTTCTTTGCCGCGTCTCATTAAAAGGATGCAGAAGAGAGTTTTGGGAATGTAGTAGAGAACTTTTGGATCATGGATTGATTGATCCAGATGCTCAGGCAGCAGGAGCCGGGGGCTGAATTGTGAAATGCAGATGACAGCAAGAGTTTCCAAAAGCCATCAAAGCTCTCAGGAATTTATCTTAGCTGATACCTTTTCAGGAATAGATAAAAGGACACACCAAGGATACTCATTATCTCAGTGAGCATGCTGATCAATTTATTTTATTGATGGAAGCTTGAAGGACAGAGAGGCTTCTTCTAGCATACCAATTAAGCACTATTTTCTGGACACGACTGCTTTTCAAACAGCGGTATATTTAGCTGAACTAAATTACACCAGGAAACGCAGGCCAGAGTGAACCAATGGCATTTTGATCTGATTAAATGACTCAGCCTTTATGAAAACATCACTCTCTCTATCCAGCAGAGCACTCTGCTCTTCCGGTGGGAATGTTAAATATAGTTTGATCTTTTTTCTCTTGCACTTATTACACAGAACCATGGTCAACCCTGAGTCCTCTCACTCCCCGTCTCACTTCTATTTTTAATATTTCTACCTTGTTGAGTAACCTGTTATTCAGTTCCACTTGCTGTCAGACATAACCTTTACCAGCATCAACAGTCATTTCTTTATTTCCATGTTCTTATGCCGTACGCCTACATGTCTCTACCAGTACTTAGCAGTCCACTGTTTCCTCCCACTCAGGACAACAGCCGGAGGGTGGACAATGTCTTGAAGCTCTGGATCATTGAGGCCCGGGAGCTGCCGCCCAAAAAACGCTACTACTGTGAACTGTGTTTGGACGACATGCTGTACGCACGCACCACCAGCAAACCCCGCACCGACACTGTCTTCTGGGGCGAGCACTTTGAGTTCAACAACCTCCCGGCTGTTCGCAACCTCCGGCTTCATCTCTACAAAGAAACGGACAAAAAAAGACGTAAGGTAAGAGAATTAGTTCATGGCGTAAAAAATGGTTCCTGGGGTGACTGTGATTAGCCAGTTAGTGTAACGTGTGGTTGTCAATGTGCGACTGAGAAAATGCACTAGTTGGCTTCAGGACGCAAAAAGCTATTGCGTAGCACTCAACCACTCTTAGCATGCTACGTTTATACACATAAATAGCTCATGTTAGCGAAGCCCTTTAAAAATGCTATTTTAGAGAGATGAAAAACATTGTGTAGCTCTACATTTTAGTTCCTAAAATTTGAGCTAGGCAGTACATTGCCTAGCTGAGGTAATGCTTGATTAATATGTGTTTGGGCTTACACAGTAGTTTTCCAGTCTGGAGAAAATATTTGAAAGAGATACTGATCCAGGGAATCACGTTTATTGCTAGCAAGGATAATAGCGCTCTCTATTATCTAACCATCAATCAGCTAACATAGTTTAACCTAAATATGTCAGTCAGAATGCATCTTGGGTTACACATCGATGTGTTCAATGCAGCAGGCAAAAGCTTCTGCTGAATGTTACTTTGTTGAGACATAAATCACACACATCATGCTTGTGTGATTGCAGGGGAATTCATTTTTGAATGACAAGCACAAATTCTTGAAGTTTCTCCCACAGTTCCTAAGCAATAACCCTTACCCGTTGCTTCTTTACAGGAGAAAAGCACATATCTAGGACTGGTCAGCATCCCCATATCCAGCATCACTGGTCGACAGTTTGTAGAGCAATGGTACCCTGTGATTCAGCCCAGTGTCCTGGCCAAGGGAGGGGGTGTGGGAGGGGGTAAAATCATCAATGCCTCTTTGCGGCTCAAGTCTCGCTACCAGACCATGAGCATCCTGCCAATGGAACTGTACAAAGAATTTGCCGAGTACGTCACCAACAACTACCGGACGCTGTGTGCAGTTTTGGAGCCTCTGCTGAGTGTCAAAAGCAAGGAGGAGGTAGCCTGTGCACTGGTGCACATCCTACAAAGCACAGGGAAGGCAAAGGTACACACGTAGTATTCACTGTATGCACTTACCCACTTATCATTCCTTTTGTGTGTCTTTTGCTTATGAATGAACTGTCTATAGTGTGACTGCGTTTTCCTTTTCTGTGTTTTAAGGACTTTCTTTCAGACATGGCGATGTGTGAGGTAGACCGATTCATTGACCGAGAGCACCTTATATTCCGAGAGAACACCTTAGCCACCAAAGCTATAGAAGAGTACCTCAAACTCATCGGACATAAGTACCTCAAGGATGCTTTAGGTGATAAGTTTTAGTTAATATAGCACTGTGCAAAGGACTGTTTTTTTAATTCTATCTCCAGCAGAAACAAGTGAACAAACTTGACTGCTGTCACAGAAACTGTGACTGCCCTCAACCACTCCTGCAGAAACTGTGACCGAACTCAACCAGTCCCACAGAAACTGAACAAACTTGACCACACCTGCAGAAACTGTAACCAAACTCAACCACTTCCACAGAAATTGTGACCGAACTTGACCACTCCCACAGAAGTGTGAGCCAAATTGACCACTCCGACAGAAACACTACTGCAGAAACTGTAAACTTTGACCAAACTCAACCGCTCTCACAGAAACTGTGACAGAACTCACCCACTCCCACAGAAACCTTCACCAAACTTGACCGCTCCTGCACAAACTGTGACCGAACTCGATCACTCCCACAGAAACCGTGACCAAAATTGACCACTCCCACAGAAACTACCGAACTCGATCTCTCCTCCAGAAACTATGACCGAACTCAACCTCTCCTCCAGAAGCATTGACCAAAATCGACCGCTCCCACAGAAACTGTGATCAAACTTGACCACTCCCACAAAAACTGTGGCTGAACTCACCAGCTCCCATAGAAATTGTGACCGAACTCAACCACCCCTGCAGAGACATTAACCGAACTTGACCACTCCCATAGAAACTGTGGCCTCTCCGGTATAAACTTTGACCGAACTTAACTGCTCCCACAGAAACTATGACCGAAATTGACCACTCCTGTAGTCCACAAATACTCAATTCACTTCAAATGTGATTAAGTGATTTCATTTCCTGTAACAGTGAATTTCATCTTACATCAAGTTTATTTTGGATAACTTGTGAGCCAATAGAAAACAAGGAAATGGGCTGTACAATAAACAGAATGTACAAACTGCTAATTATTAAGTAGCACTTACTATGACTATGAGCGATCTCTCTTTGTGCCATGATTAGCATTTCTGATGGCACACATTAACTTGCATGAGAATAAAAATGTCCCATGCCTGCAGCTTCTTGTCGGGATCCCAGTCCTGGTGTACAGCTCTGACTTAAGGCCATATTGACTTGATGTGCATTAACATGCAGTGAGGATCGCTTGGATTGATTGGTGTTTTGTGTCAATTGTACAGAGCTGCTGTTTTGCTTGTGTGCAGGTGACTTCATCCGAGCGCTGTATGAGTCAGAGGAGAACTGCGAGGTTGATCCCATGAGGACTCCACCTTCTGTTCTACTGGACCATCAGGCGAATCTTCGCATGTGTTGTGAGCTTGCTCTCTGCAAAATCGTCAACTCACATTGGTTAGTTGTCAATGCCAATGTCAGCAATGTTAAATGTGATAATTCTATAATAATTCCCAAAGTAAAGGAAATGCTTAGCATTAGGGGTGTAACACTATCTGTATCGATATCTGTATCTGTTTAGTGCTCCAAATATCTGTATCTGTATTTGGATTTATACCTATGATGGGCTATGGTGAATATGTGAATATGTAATACTTGTTGTTACTGTCAAAAATGCAAAACACAAAGGTATACAAGAGTGAAAAGGCCAGAGTCTCAAAGTTCTTTTGAAATACTTGTTTGTAAATGTTCTGTATCTACTAGCGTTTTTCCACGTGAGCTGAAGGAGGTCTTTGCGTCTTGGCGAGTACGCTGTGCAGAGAGGGGGAGGGAGGACATTGCTGACCGCCTGATCAGTGGCTCCCTCTTCCTGCGCTTCCTTTGTCCAGCCGTCATGTCCCCATCGTTATTCAACCTCACCCAGGAATACCCAGATGAGCAGACATCACGCACGCTCACCCTCATAGCCAAAGTGCTGCAGAACCTCGCTAACTTCTCCAAGTCAGTCCGGGCAATTTGCTGTGCAGAAGCTTTTTGTTTAATTGCTTTGCATGTGTGTTTTAAATCTGTCAGATCATATGGACTGCCACATTGTATGTAGAACATCACTGCATCTCAGTCCTTTGACAGAGAGCTGCAGTTTCTAGGAAAGTAGATACCAGCCAAACAAAGCATATTTTCAGTTCTATTAACATGTGTAGAGGTGGTTTTAAAGTGCCATGCTTCATTAGCATAGCACTGCTAAATCTGACAATATGCTCTATAATATAGAATACTTAAATACTTACTGTAAAAGCAAAAATGCCTTGATGTACAGTGTGCAGAAGTTTGCATCCCCTTTGTTTTTGAATGGATAAAAGGAATTTTAAATCTCTTATTTAGTTACAAAAGTGTAGAATTTCAAGATGTTAAAAATGAAATGTGGGCGTATCCTGCAAACATTTTGCCATGACCTTTTCAATTAAAGAAAGGAATCCAAGATATTATTCATTTATTTATATATTTTTTATCCATGATAACTAAACACACACAATGTCTTGTTGTAATTATTGTCTTATTTGTCATAAGGGTGTGCAAACTTCTGCAGTTAGGTGTTGTAGAAGCTAATGAAGAAGATGATAATAACAGAATAACTGATGTGCAGCTTTGTGAATATTTTCCCTCTTGGTTATGGTATTCCCTTAAGGTTTGGCAGTAAGGAGGAGTATATGTGCTTCATGAATGAGTTTTTAGAGATGGAGTGGGGCTCCATGCAGCAGTTCCTGTATGAGATCTCCAATCTAGACAGTATAAGCAATGCTGGGGCTTTTGAGGGATACATTGACCTGGGAAGAGAGCTTTCAGTCCTACACAGCCTCCTGTGGGAGGTCATGGCTCAGCTCAGTAAGGTATGTATAACCTGTTATAAAAGTGTTTGCCCTACTGTCCAGAGATTGCAAGTTCAAACTGGGAGATCAAGAGAGCAACATTCATTGGGCTCTCTGGGTGGGAGGGATGGCATACTCTTTCCCCTCCCTGGTTGGCTTGTGTTGTATGATAGGGGAGAGCTGGCAGGTGGGTGGGAATTGGCAGTTGATAAAATTTTGGAGAAAAACGTGGAATTTTTTTTAAAAGCGTTTCTGATTGTTTTGGTAACTTTTTATTTCATTTGGTTTGGTTCATATCTGTCTGTTTTAATTTGTTTTGCTTAAAGGATGCCATTATCAAACTCGGACCATTACCCCGTCTCCTGAATGACATCAGCATGGCCCTTCGCAATCCTCATCTCCAAAGGCAGCCCAGTCACCAGACAGACAGACAGCCTCCGGAAAGACAGACAGACCGGTTACTCTCTAGACCCAGCTTCAACAGGGGAATCTCCTCCGAGTTTCAGAACCTCATGATGAGGGACCTTAACAGGTAACAACTCAAAGGGCCATATTTAGAGTCAGCTACTGAAGTTCAATAGATATATCAAGTGTTTGCCTTTAGGCTGTAAAAATCAGGCAGTTATGCTCAAATGCTTCAAATTGCATTGTCCCTCAAGAAGAGCAGGTGCCTCTCAGTACCCACATCCTGGAGTTCATCAAACACCCACATCCATCAAACTTCCCATTTGGTCCAGAGGTATACCTCTGTATTCCAGAACCAGAGGTGATAGGGACTAAAGAGGATCTCTGTCAAAGACCAAAAAAGAGTATTCTCTCAGGCTGAAGATTCATATTGTTGGATGATAGTGTTCCAAAAGTGCGGTCCCATCGGTTCTCCAGAAATGGAGCTCACAGAGACGCACACAGAGTGGCACCATGTAGCCAGGACCAGGCACTATCCCCTGTCAAAATCTGATTTTGATTGGTATATCTATTGCTGAAGCTCCAGGTTAAGCTCTAAATGGAACAAGATGATACAGTGGATATGATGCAACAAGGTCGGCTAGAAATAGCTCTCAGACAGGCACATGTAGGCGATTTCAATAAAAAACATTCAGACAGGCTAAACTTTGGTATAAAATGCCTTGTTGCATTTAATGGGCTGTCGATTGCAATGTGATGTAGCGTTAAAACAAGAGACAGTAAAGGAAAAGTTTTGTCTATGTAGGTGGTTTAGCATGGTTTGCACCAGGACATTGCTTTATATTAGTGCTATATTCCGAAGCAGTGGCTATGCAGATCACCTCCGCAAATAGCGTACCTGAGGCACGGTTTTACGCAAAATCCTAACTAAGCATGGATCTGGTGTGCCACATTAGTTATTCCCTCTCTAGCTTATCGCCAAAAGCCTCCTTCTGAGTGACAACCTATGCTAAATCACGCCCCATATGATAAAAGAACTTAATTTAGCAATTTGGATTTCAACTACACTTATTGACTGCCAACCTAATAAACAGCTCTTGATAGTAATTTTGTTTCAACGTCACTGCAGTTCCATAGATATCACTCGCTTGCCTTCTCCAACCTCCGCCATGTCCAGCGGTGTCGTTCCTCCATCGCGAGCTGGAATGGGTGGATACGTTGATCGGGACCATCCGCACCGGGCCTCTTCTAAAGATGTTTTCTACGTCACCCGTCCCCCACTGGCCCGGTCCAGCCCTGCGTACTGTACGAGCAGCTCCGATATCACCGACCCAGACCCAAAGGTAAGCTTGCAAGGTAAATATAGTTGACCTGAACGGGTGGAGGGGCAAGTCATACGATAATGGCCCATGTCAATGAGTAATGCTTTACTGTGGTGAAAGTGAAAGCTGTTTGGTTCAAAATCTCATTTGAATGGCAGCTTGCTCGTCAGCACACCTTTCCCCCCTCTCCATCTTTGCTGAGGGACTTTGGGTTCCTTTTGATCCGGTTGGAAGATGAAGCGCTACAGGCCTGCTTACTGCATGGTTCAAAATGCCACCCAAGCATGGCGAAAGAGGGCAACACGATGATGTGGGTGCTGTTAATACATACAAACGTGACTGTCTACATGTGGTGTGTTTTAGATTTTTGGATTTATCCGACTCGAACTAGTTGCGCCAAAAAGTAGATAAATAGAGTTGAGATTTTGTAGCACACGTTTAAAAGAGCACGTAACTGCAGCGTTCTCCCCCCCATAGGTTCTGACTGTTAATGAAAGTATTTCTATGATGGACCTCCAGGACTCAAGAATGAACAGCGTCTCTAACCTGCAGTCTGTGGGGGACATGCTCAACTCTCCCCAGGCCTCACTTGCCGGGTTCGGTGGCCTTGGTGGTGCTGGAGGAGGCCTCGGAGGTCAGCTGCGCGCCGGCGGAGGGCGGATGTCAGCCGGCTCAGGTGGCTCCAGTGTGTCCGGCGGCCTGCGACTAAGCCAGCTGAGCCAGACGGGGACCACCACCGACTCGCTGTCCCAGCAGCAGCAGCAGCAGGCCGCCGCACTCCGCTACCCTCTCTCCTTCCAGAACCCTCTGTTCCACATGGCCGCTGACGGGCCTCAACTCCAGCGCCAGCACAGTCGTGCTCAGGTGCCTCCACCCCTCCTGCTGGCTCCGGAGCCAGACTCCTCCCACCCTGCGTACTTGCCGCAGTTCGCCCGCGGCGCCTTCTCCCGGAGCGAAGACCTCTCCACGCTGAGACCTGGACCACACCTCGGCCAGCCCAGCATTGTCCACTCCCACAGCTACAGCGACGAATACAGCCGGGGAGATTATGCCCGACGGCAACTCTCTATGCACATGCAGGTACAGCTACTTTTCTTTATCCTAAAGAGAAATTGCCAAAAATATATTTTAAACTTTCAGCTTACACAAATTTGAATACTAGCTATAATCTGAGTAGAAATGGTTGAACAAAATATGTCATCAGACATACGAAAATGAAAAGGGATGGGTTTTTTTATGTAAATAATTCCCATTTGAGTTCAGATTTTATGTATGTTTGTTATGTTATAAAGTGGAGAAAACAAAAGAGATTTTTGTATTTTTTATGCAACTGTTCCATTAATGATTTTGCATCTATGAATAATTTTAAATTATTAGTAAATATATGAGTTTCTAAAAATCCTTTACTTTTTTTCATAAATTTTTTGCTACATAGTTTACGGAATTAAAAAAAAAATCATTACAGTAATTTATTTTTTATTGTCAGTGTCAATGTAAAAAGTGCATAACAAAACAACAATAATCAATTCTTAGGGTTAATTGCTCTTGTGAACCTCATAATTGCTCTTTTCCACTATTGAGGAAGTTAAAAAAAAATTATAATTAATGTAACTAATTATAATTGCAACGTTATATGTGTATCAGCAATATAATGATGTATAACATAATATTTGATTTAAAATGGATCATTTCAACCCAAACATAAATTACTATCGGCGCATACATAGCTTACCTTCTCTTGCTCGTGTGTCAGGAAAACCTCCAGCAGCAGCAGATGATGGGCATGGCCTCACAGACGGGCACGTCTCATTCCTCGCTCGCCTCGCCTCCCACCACTGTCCAGCCTGTCCGTCAGAGCTCCATGGCTCCGCCTCCCACACAGCGCATGAAGTCTCAAACCTCCCATCAGCTCTCTGTGAGCGCGGCTGCCGGTGCCACGCCCCCCAGCAAGACGAGGCCTCAGAGCGGAAACCTGCTCCAGTCTCCTGAGTCGGGCTTCGGGGGCAGGCAGCAGGGCCCACGGCAGCAGCTGTCCGTCAAGGATAACACCGCCCCCGGCCTTCCTCATCAGCACAGCTCCACCCGTGAGAGCCAGGGATCTCAGGGTTCTCAGGGGGGAACACCACAGTCAACGCAGCAGTCGCACAAGGAGCGGCAACACTCGCAGCAGCACTTACTCAAGCCTTCCATCAGCAAACAGGTGCTCAGCAGGTTTACACAGAATAAGCATAATTATGTGAAACTAAGTGATAGTATGGGGTATTGTCAAAATATTAATTAAAGTTAATTAAAATAAAAATAGGGAGTTGGAATTATACCTGAGTGAACGTTAAACAGTTTCCACGCTTAAAAATGTAAAATGAAAGTAAATTATTTTGATTGAGATTCATCATAATCTTACACACGCAAATTTGAAACAATTCACAATTCAGTACTTTAGGACAGAGGAATTTTCCCTGTAACATAAAAGCTGCATTTTTTTTGTTTTATTAGCTTCATGAGAAAGGAAAAAGAGGCTATAGCATAAGTGATAACAGGAACTAACTTTCACTGATTATTTTCCAATAACAGCATGACACGGAGTGTTTTCTTCCTTGTGTAAAATGCACAAAAACACATTTATCATTAGATTTCTAAAAAATATAAGGTATAATTGAGTAGAAGTACAAATATTCATTTGTATTTACACTCAGGCAAAATACAGATCCCCTAAAACGATAAGTGAGTATAATAAAAATTAATTGCATTTACTTAAGCACTTTTTTTCACTCTGTTTTCAGGGCTCATCTCCCAACACTTTGAACCCGCCCACCCCTGCCTCAGAAAGGACCGTTGCCTGGGTGTCCAACATGCCACACCTTTCCGCAGACATTGAGAGCTCACGCATCGAGAGAGAAGATTTTAAGCTTAAGGAGTACTCCAAAAGCATGGATGAGTCACGTTTAGATCGGGTGCGTTTCTCTCATCTTATTGCACCACGTTCACCGGAGTAACAAGGAAACACTTTAACATTCGATAATAAACAGTAACAAGGTAACACTGAAACCTTAATATACACTATATGGCCGGAAGTTTGTAGACACCTGACCATCAGTTGAACATCCCATTCCAGATTTAGTCCCCCTTTCCTGTTATAATAAGCTCCACTCTTCTGGGAAGGCTTTCCACTAGATTTTGGAGCGAGGCTGTGGGGATTTGTGTTCATTCAGCTACAGGAGCATTAGTGAGGTCAGGCACTGATGCTGATTGACGAGGCTCCAGTTCCAGTTCATCCCAAAGGTGTTCAGTGGGGTTGAGGTCAGGGCTCTGTGCAGGACACTCGAGTTCTTCCACTCCAACCTTCACACACCATGTCTTCATGGAGCTCGCTTTGTGCACAGGGGCATTGTCATGCTGGAACAGGTTTGAGCCTCTTAATTCCAATGAAAGGAAATTGTAGATATTCTATACAATTGTGTGCTGCCAACTTTGTGGCAGTGGTTTGGGGAAGAACCACATATGGGTGTGATGGTCAGGGGTGCACATACTTTTAGCCATAAAGTGTGTTTACTAATATATTATCAAAGAATTACAATCAAGATTTAATTAGTAAACTAAGTATTACATGATAATAAATAGTTTATTGCCATCCCTTAAATTAAAGTATTAGTAATTTTAATAACAATAGCATACTCAGATGATATAAGAGATAAGAAGACAGCCAGTAAAGTTTCGTTTTCAGTGAAGTAAAGCTATTCTGGTTAAATGTTTATCATTGTATAACATTGGCTTCACTCTGATAGAACTGATTTAGCGATTTCCACCACAATTTCTAGCTAACTGGATTTGGATTTGTTGGTGTCCACACTTTTCAGATTGTGGATATAAATAGCAGGAGCAGAACTTTAGCTAACTCAGGTTATTTAGCTGGCTGTGTGTGAGAGCAGATGCTTGCTAACGCTAACTCGTCAATGTGCCATATGTATCAGTGCTATAGTTAGACACCAGGCTCCATCTGGCTGCAATTTAAATTTTCCCAAGAGCCGAAACTACTGAGCTGAGACTGTTTATCAAGCTTTGACCAGCCTGAATTATTATACACACATACACACACAGAGCTCAAAACATGCACAACTTTTGCAGTTCATTAAGTTTGCTATGACAAACTGTAAAACTTTTTTCTTCCCGGTGCTCTCAGAACATCATAGTTGATGATTTTCTGTTTAAAAAGCCCAAATCTATTTGTGAAAGCTGGCTGATTGAATAAAAAGAAATAAGAAATAATACGACATTCAGAAACGTTGGGCTTAGTTTATTTATTATACCACAGTGCTGTTCTGGATTCTGATTGGTCAGAAGGTGTTGATTAATTTTCTAAGCATTAACTGCTTCAGGACAATAACTCTGTCGTTGATTATCTTCCTATAACAGCACAAGAGAGAGAGAGAGAGATAGATAGAGAGAGAGAGAGAGAGATGACTATGATGTGGCAGAAGTTTTGTATCCTTCCTTAAGCAGCTCCTTAACGCCTGGAACAGGTGAACAGGTGCTCAGGAAATGCCGTTATGTCCGTCACCTCTACAACAGATGGTGCTGTGGCTCATGTATGAATTATTTAAGAGACAGATGAAAGAAATGAACCTGAACAGTCTTTTGGAGTAAATAAACTCGAGGAGAAACCAGAACAGAACTGCATTACGTTGCTATGTTGCAGGTGTTCATTCTTCACCCACATCTACGCCCTGATCAGATGACTTGGTTATAGCGCTAATGAGCAGATGTGCACTCAAACATGTAGTGAAGTGTAGTTACGATAAACACCATCTGGTAAAATCTTTTCTATATACAGAACTATCTACACATAGAAAGGCAACATAACAAGCTAAATTAGACAAATCGGAACAAAAACAATAGATTTCCAGCCCTTAGTGCTTGGACCCCTAAACTCAATAAATTCAAATTGTTGTTTACATTATGAAAGGTCTTAGATTTACACAGAGCTGATGAAAGTAGTGTTTACTACCATTAGCTAACATTGGCGTGTGATAGCTTAGCTATCAGTAGCTTTTAATGTGTTAATACGCATTAACTTTCAATATGCTAGCTGTCATTATCTCTTAATGTGTTAGCGTTAACTTTCAGTATGTTATCTGTCATTAGTTCTCAATGTCTTAGCTAGCGTTACCTTTAAGTATTTTCACTCTTATAGTCCTCGATGTATTAGCTAGCACTACCTTTTAATATGTTAGCTGTCATTACTTCTCGATGTGTTAGCCAGCAACCGCACTTGAATTAAATTTAGAAACACATTAAGGTGTCCTTTTCTAAAATAGCATGGCTAAGTCTTCTCTTGCTTCTTAGAAAGGAATGTTGGTGGCTGGCTAATAAAATGACCATGTATCTCTTAGCTATAGTTAACTAGCTAGCTCATTCCACAGTATTTTGTAATGTTATACATTTAGATTTCACTTATAAATTTCATGTTGATGATTTAGTAGTAGAAATGAGGACCTGGTTGACAGAAGCGAAGGTGTTTTTTTCTGTTTTCTCATGCGATTTTGTGGGTGTCACACATGAACCTCTAGCGTTTATATATCTCGGCTAATTTCTTGTCTCTGTAGTGGCATTGTGGTGTTTAGTTTTGTTAGATATTTTATTACTTAATTTATTAATTTATTAATTTATTTAATTATTATTATATGATGCAACAAATTGACATACCTCCAACCATACTAGCAACACAGCAGAGTTAAAATGTTAAATCACACTTGAGCGTTCATGAGCTTGTAAAGTTCAAATAGTACAAGTTTAAGACAAAATCTATCAAATAAAAGTAAAACTGTTATAAATTATTTGCAACTGATGTAGGTACGGGAGTATGAGGAGGAGATCCAGTCTCTGAAGGAGCGTCTGATGATGTCCCACCGCAAGCTAGAGGAATATGAGCGGAGGCTAATCACTCAGGAGCAGCAGACCAACAAGATCCTGCTGCAGTACCAGAGCCGGCTGGAGGACAGCGAGAGGAGGCTGAGGCAACAGCAGGTGGAGAAGGACTCCCAGATTAAAGGAATAATCGACAGGTAATAAAAAATGATACAAGAGGCAGATATGATCATTCTAGCTAACTCAGGTTGAATTTCTGCTAGCAGGTAGATAATAAGATTCTAGCACTTAGTGCTTGGACCCCTAACTGTAGGTACAAGTAAATAAATTCAGTTCGGGTTCGTCTCATGTTCATATTACAAGAAGTCAAGGTTTAGCTTGAGTTTCATCTTGATGCATTATATCGTCTGGAGATTTTTTGGCTATGATGGTCTTGGTAGCAATAGTTGGAGAGATGTAAGTAGTATGAAAGATGAAAGTAGTTCATCAAAACACAAGAGGAAAGTTGATTATTTTCTTATAACCTGTTTTATTCCTCTTATATCACAGCAATTATAACACGTGGTTTATTCCTCTTATACCACAGCAATTTACCAACAATTACAATTTTTTTCATTAATTAAAGTACGGCACATTGCATTTTTATCCATTTATAGTTACATTTAACGTTGTGGACGGTTGTGGGATAAAGTTTGTAAATGTTAACTAATGCAGTAAATAAAGTTCCTTAAGGGAAAAGTTATAAAGTGACCTGCTTTATTACATTTTTCAGGTGTTCATGTTCTCATCTGTATCTGTCTCATCATCTGTACGTTTCAAATAATTTAGACCTGTTGAGTTATTGCATAACTTTCACTGTAATCAACCTGCATGCAGTTATCATTTCCAAGCACCTGCGAGTTTAAATATGAAATGATTTCGCCTCAGAGCAGCGCTGTACCGTAACACGGAAATACAGCGGATTTTAAGATTTCAGGATTAACACAGAAGCATTAAGATCATTAATTTCTAATCTAAACATATATTGTTTAATGCTGTTTGTGCGCTAAACATATTTCATGATAAACAATGACATCATAAATTATAAATTATAAATCATGAAACATAGAAATGATACTAATTAAGTCATTTTGCATGAATTGTTAATTTATCTTATTTGGGAAGACATTAATTGCTGATATTTCTTCAATGTGTATTTTTTTTACATGTTTATTAAAATATAAATCTTTAACAAATGACAGTGTATTACTCATACTATAACTTATATTTTATTTTTATACAAGTGCAGTATTGGTTATGTAATAGATTTCATTACTTCCCTGTGCAGTAAACATGCTTTGCTTCATGTAACGTTTAAAAAAAACACGTCTTCATTTTTTGCTGTTGCTATGAACATGTGGTTTTTCCAAAATGTTGATTTTTTTAAATTAATTTTTTGTACATATCTTCTATCATATCTTCTATCTATCATACCTTCTGTTTATTCATTATGTAATGTACATATTTCCCAGACTAGTTCAAACAAAAACCTCTTACTAGGGCTGAGCGATATAACGATATAATATCGATATTGTGATAAATTGTGTCACAATATTTTTTAAACAATATTTCTTGAGATATCGTGGATTATTTAATTTATTTTCTTAAATATATAAATATAAATGTTAAAACTTTGTACTGAATCTTTAAAATCATTTTAAAAAATTTAAATCATTTTTCCTCATTTTCCATGCTAAATAATTTATTTTGTAATAATTTTATATTAATTACATTACATTAATTAAAATTTAAACTCAATAAACACGAGTTTTGCTGGAAGTTTCTTAGCAAAGCTGTACATCATGATGCATATCGTGTATCGTGGAAATGTCTCCTGTACCCATTGTCTCCATGTTTATCAATTTTAACTGGTTTGTCTGTTGATCTGTTTCTTTTCATTTCATTGCGGTTTTTGTAAACATACTTATATGTTTTAATGGAATAAAAAATGACCAATCACATTGTCTGAAACCAATTTCTGTGATTTTATTATTATTTGTCCATGTGCATTTCATCAGCTTTAACATTCTTCTGATGAACATACACACTCTTTCTCTTGAAGGTTCTGTGTAGTGTTTTCCTATCAGTGGGTTCCTATTTTGAAAGCTAAGAACCCTTAAATATCCAATGAATCATTAAATAACCCTTGTAGAACGTTTCTGGGAAGCCAAGAACCCTTAATTCTCCAGCAAACCACTAAAGAACACTTGAAGAACCCTTTTTCCCTGAGAGTGTATGTATCAGGTAAGTGTGCGGTACAAACTCATCATTTTCTTCTTAATATCTAGAACCTGTTGTTTAAAATTTAGCTATTGGTACTTGATACAGTTTCAGAAAAAAATGGTTCTTAAAGGGTTCATTGGATAATTAAGGCTTCTTAGACTCTCCTAACTCTGAACTCTTGTTGTAGAGTTCTACATAGCAGCTTTAAGGGTTCCTCAGAGGAACAACCAAAGAACCCTTCATGGTTCTAGATTTTCTAAGACACTCGCTGATGATTTGTGCATCACTCTCTTTTTCCTTTTTATCACATTTGCCTTTTTTATTAACCATTTTTCATTTTTGTTGTTTTTATTCCAGAACCATGAATAATCTAAAGTAATATATTTTACTCTTCCTTTACTGGAATGAATTAATAAAAGATTAATAAAAACAAAAGACCTCTTTTGACCTTGTCTTGATATTTAATTTTGTGTGTGTGTGTGTGTGTGTGTTTAAGAGTTTTATAATAAAAAATATTACAGTGGCTGGATATAATGCGTATGGATGTAATGGATATAGAAAAAAATAGAGGAATGTGAATTATTTTCCAGGATTAAATAATATGAAATGATCAGTGATTTCTTTTCTTGCACATAACAACTTCTAAATGCAGTCCTATTTCATTATTTCCGTTATTCCCCAGGGAATTTTGGATCATAATTCACGAGAATTATTGCATGATTGTTAAATTCCTGCTGTTCACGTAGAAACAGCCGAGAGCTACCCTGTACAGTGCATTGAAATGAAAATGGGAGAGTTCTTTCATGCACATTTAAACAATTTCACATCATAAATATGATATTCATTATGTGTATTATTAGGAATAATTTCCCATCTTTCTCTCTTTTTGTTTCTCTCTCACATCAAGACTCATGGCGGTGGAGGACGAGCTGAGGGGAGGGGTAGCATCAGAGCACAAAGCCAGGATGTTTGCAGATCAGGTCAGTGCTCCTGTTTTTCTCTCCTGCTCTTCCTGTCTTCTCTCTCTTACGATTTTTTTCTCCGCTCTGTCCAGTTTTGGTCTACCGTCTGTGTGTCAGTACATCTGTTTTGCAATGTATTGCAGTGTCTCCGTGCCGGTTTTGCGCTACCTGTCAGTTCTTTTGCCTGACAATTATAATTATTTGCATCTGCAGCAGTGGAACCCGTTACGTGGTTTGCATACGGGTCGTGTCATGGCTGGATTCAGTGTGAATGCTGTTGATTCATGTTCATGCACTCGATTCTGAATCTTTGAGATGAGTTGCTTTGGATCACTTTGAGGCAGCGTGCAGCTTAAAGGGAAGAGTCTGACCAAACATTGTGGCTAACAATGAAATAAGGAAACAGTGTCTTTTTCTATCATTCATTCATTCATTCATCTTCAGTTAAGCGTTTCATCCTGGTCAGGGTTGTGGTCGATCCAGAGCCCCTCCCTGTATCCTGTGAACACTGGGCAGGAGGTGGGAATACACCCTGGAATGGATGCCCATTATACACAAACTCATTCACACCTAGTGGCAATTTAGAGTCGCCAGTTCCACCTACAGGCACGTTTTTGGGAGGTAGGAGAAACCAGAGAACCTGGAAGAAACCCACGCAAAAATGGGAAGAACACATGAAACTCAACATGAGCTCAGGATTAAACCTGGGACCCTGGAGCTGTGAGTGCAGTGGAGCACTGTTTTGTGCAAAGAGCTTTTAGCTTTGGTATTTTAGAACAAGTTAGAAAGATGCTCATAGACACTGTAGAATATGCAAAGGTTTTAAGGATGAAAGATACTGAAAATCCCTTCACTTAGAGGAAAGAAAAGGTTACAATGGTATAGCAGAAAATAGTGAGACTATAAAGACCTTTGAAAATAAAAATGACATGATGAATTCTCTAATTGAATTTGCATAAAAATGACATGATGAATTCTCTAACTAAATTTGCATGTGAACTCTAGATGCATAGTTTTGAATACACTGGAATCTTCTAAAAGAGTATTTTAAAATTAACCCGGTTTGGCCTAACAGTCCTGTCTACTGCGACTCTTCTGCTGAAGATGTTCATAGAGCGGGCATGAGGCAGCGTGATTCCTTGCCCAGTGGGTTTCTATTAGCACTTGTTGTAGTTCCAATTTCTGACAACTAGGTGCAATAACAACTCTATGTGAGCTCGCTGCCCTGCACTTGCACAACATCAAGAAAGGCACGCAAATCAAAAGAACGTCATCTTATATGTATATGGTGGGGATCTGCAGGACCTGTCCCTTTGAGCCACCACTGGCCAAGACGCACATCACATCTGTAGCTTATTCATAGTTTTATAGCACACTTATAGGCTGTTAAGGAGAGCAGGACTCAACCTTGACATTGTTAGCCACATCAGTGTTCAGACTGACTTTCCTCTTCAGTGTGCTGTTTTCAGGGCAAACCTTTCTGCTTCTGGAGTGTCAATTGTTTTCAGCAGCAAGTGAATGTGTTTCTGAGCTTGTCCAATCATCTGCTCACTGGTAAACCACCATCTTCCACCAAAACAGGCCCAAGCTTGTCTCCTACATATCTCCCTTACATCCAGTGAAACCCTTTAAAGCACATTTTTATTGGTCTCAGTATCAGAGGGGAATCAGATCCATTTTACTGGGGACCATGGACTGGTCCTATTACACTTCATTCTGTAATACACAAAGTCAGGGTTCTTAATTGCTGAACAGTGGTTGGTTATGTTAGAAATAAAACACCTGTTGTGGTGGTGTGATGAAATCAGAATGAAGACTCAAAGAATAAAATTTGTAGTCTATTCTCAGAAGCAGGCATAGGGTGAACAGGCAGAATCCTCATTTTGCAGGCAGTGATGCAGTCTAGCGCTCCCGCTGTTTTACCATTCAGCTGAGAATCTTTCCCAGAAGAGCAAGGGATTAGCTGCAGCAGAGGCTTATCGAGAGTTGAAAGGGAAAGAAGCCATGCAGTGAAGCACAGGCTAGATCTCAGTTGGAGGAAGAGGAAGGCATGAAGAACCAACATGATAAAAAAAAAAAAACAGTTTGTTCATCATGTTGGAATTTACCTCACCATTTTTCAAGGTGCTATTTAGATAATCTCTAAGGAGACATTTAGATTTAATATCCTGTTTAATCCATGAAACAAGACCATGGATCTAGGCATAATGTGCTTTATATCATATTTATGGAAACCTCTGGACATTTCTTTGGTAATCCCTCAATGATAATTGTCCCATATGTCTAAAATAAACATATTTCTGCATCCCACATAGTGCCGTAAACACACTAATAATCACTGCTCTTGAAATTATTCACACTTACAATAAAAGTGAGTGAATGAGTTGTTGGAGCGCTCAGTATCTTGCAGAGAAAACCACTCATATGTTATCTAGAAGTAAAGAACTCCTTGAGAGAGAAACAAAACTACACATCAGGA
Source organism: Pangasianodon gigas (assembly GCA_022758105.1). Classification (NCBI taxonomy): domain Eukaryota; kingdom Metazoa; phylum Chordata; class Actinopteri; order Siluriformes; family Pangasiidae; genus Pangasianodon; species Pangasianodon gigas. The sequence goes on from CM040475.1 coordinate 1,734,763, forward strand.
GTTGAAAAGTTTATGTAGGGTTTAACTTGGTAATTGATATCGACTCGACCTTTACAATTAATTGTCCGAAACTGAGTAGTACACTTCAGGAATTCAGAGATATTACCTTTGTAAGGGCTGACATTGATCTCTGTGATTCACTGGTGTAACGAACCTGACTGGGTAAAAAAAAAAAAAGACAGGTAGAACGTAATAGATATAAATGCATTTTATCAGTATTTTACAATCATTGATTGTAAAATTGTGACAAAATTTAACTAAAAGTGACGCCATAACAACCATGACTGGGCACTTGGGGCATGCATAGATAGATAGATAGATAAATGAACTTTATTGATCCTTGGGGAATTTGGGAATGTGGAAGCCCAGGCCAGGCAGATGCTCCTAAAGGCAGTCTCTTATCAGTGTTGGGTCCAGAATGTGACTGGCCAGTAACCATGAATGGTAAAAGCCTGGTAAAAATGGCTAAAAGCCCCTGCCAGCCCAAGTGAGGTGGAGCAAACACTGGAGGAGGAGGATTCAGTTTGAGGAGCAAGATTTACCTAAACAGAGCAAGGGAGTACTGTTGAAAAGGTCACAGATTAATGTGCCTTACGTAGATGGTGTTTGAAGAGTTACCTGAAGGCTGCATGAGCTGTCTTCCATGCTCTTCTACATCTTGATGCAGTTGCCCCTGAGGAGGGGTACTACTACCAAAGGTTGCTAACTTGGTAAAAAAAAAAAAAAAAAGGCCAGAAATCCAACCTGTTGACAAGGTGGTGAATGGATTGTTTAAGTGTTTGAAGGGGACGTGGTTCGGAGCAGGGTTCGCTAAGTGTCTTCAGGTAGGTGGGGGGTCCGTTTTGGCTTTGTAGGGAAGCAGAATTGATTTAAATATGATGGAATCCAGTGGAAGGTATGTAGTGATGGGGTAATGTGGAGAACAAGTGGATCAGTTGCGGGGGAAGACCTACCAACAGTTCATTCTTAAGAAGACAAGGAACAGAATGAGTACCTGAATGACCTCCAAGGATAGAAATGGCTGGACCTTTATGATGTTGTTGTAAAGTAGAACGTTACGTGTCCAAGTCCGGTTAGCAGTATGAGAAGAGAAGGACAGCTGGTTGTCCAGAACTACCCCAGTGTTGTGTGTGATCAGAGAGTTCACCTGGCTCAGTCTTGCTGGGATTTAGTTTCAGTTGATGAGCTGCCATCCATTATGAGATATCCACCAAACATCTGAAGGCGTTTTCATGCTTGATCTGAATGCTTGAGTCCATACCTTGGACCGATTCTGGGCTTGTTAAGGGGTGGGGATCATAATTGCAGGTTGCAATTGCTTTCACATTTTGTCCTTTGGTACCAACACTCAAGCCGTAAAGAACAGTGCTTTTTGGATGCATGCCATGTCATCGAGCAGGAATACCTGCAAACGAGGAGGCATTCTCTTATAAGAAGTTGGCCATGCATGCCATGAGACACTTCACAAAACATATTACATGCCGCAGAGTTCGAAAAAAAAACCCACAAGTGTGAAAACAAACCAAAGCTTCACTGTATATCTTGATGAGACCATATTTGATTCACAGTGAGAATCAGCACAAATTTGGCCAACACAACCTAAAACCCACGAGCAATTCCATCATCATTTCCATAAACACACATGATCGAGCTCAACAGCTTTTCTCTGCATGCGTTATGTTTCCATGCTAGGTTTTAAATATTAGCTATGTGAATGAAAGTGAACTTATGGCTGAATTGTATACTGGCTTTTTTGTATATATGTTTGTGAGAGTGATACCACAATACCACTATGACAAATAATGTATATCTCCTACTGCCCTTGCTGATTTCATGTATCTTTTCTTAACCACTTATCAGTTCTTCATGCTTTTATGGTTGTACTTGATCAACTATTCTATTTTCCTTGACTACCTCTACAGGAATGGCATGCAGTTATGCTTGAGTGCATGCTTTGTAGGTGTGTAGCATGGCCTTTTGTTTAAGTTTAAGTCTGTAGAACTCAGTATCATCCCTATTTTAAATTTTAGTTAATCTTTTACAGCATGCTGGCTGATACTCTACCACAGAATGAAAATTTACTTTTTTTTAATGAACATGTGTTCCTTTTTTCCTACAGATGTTTTACTCTTTGTCAGTATTTTTATGTTTGTGTGTGTTTTTGTGTCAGTTATCTGAAATATGTGTGTATGACTTGGTGTGTGTATATATATGGCCTATCTATATATGTGTATTTATGTGTTTGTGTGTATGTGTGAACCCAAACCGGGAGACACTTTCCTCATGTCCTCTACGTCCTCCTCTTTACTCTATTCACACCTAAACCCTCACTCACGCACCATCACAACACCCACACACCTCCTCCTTTGCTTTCTCTCTCTCTCTCTCTCTCTCTCTCTCTCTCTGTCTCACCTCTCCTCGTGTTGATGAGATACGGTGATTTCTCTTAGGGGAGGCGGCAATCCATCCTAGTGCAGCCCCGTCTCGCGCCCGTCCCTCCTCGAATGCACAGGTAATGAAGCAGCTGAGTGTGAGCCACCCATCACCACCCACCCTACCAACCAACCAACCACATCTGACCTGTGTGTTTTGTGTGTGTGTGTGTGTGTGTATGGTGTGTGCTGCATTCGTCCTCACACACCAGTGTACATTCACAAAAATAAGAATAAGAATTTTAAAAAGTTCACACTTTTAAAACAGTTGTTTTTATAAGTTATAAGTGGCATGTTACCTCAAATAATAATTACTACATACATTCAATAACTCTACTAATATTCTCCAAAAGAGCAATACCTCTACTGCAAATTTATTTTTTTCACTGATGTCTAATTTTTGGTTTTCATGCAATCCTTTATTTGATTGACTGCTAACAATTTTAATGATATAAATGACACATTTGCTTTACAGTCCTAATAAGAAAACTCCAACATCGATGCTGAATGCTCACGTCCCCCATTTCATCCCATTCAGCTGTTGCCTTCAGGGTCAAGACTGCTGTTTTTAAATGTCTTTCTCATTTGTGAGGTGCCTTTCTGTCATTATTGTCACAACGGCATGCACTTATGCTCTTGTTCTCTTATTCTTATGGACGACACATGCCACACACCCCACACACTTTTCACACTCACTCATATCTGGTAATATACATGTCGGTGGTGGAAAGAGTGCAAAAATTATACACTGTATAGTATATATTGTTAATTACATTAACCAAAAGTAAATGTTGATGTAAATGTTTAGACTTTTTATCTCAGTTTAAGGGCTGTATTTTGATGACCTTCGGTATTATAAGGGCCACATATTTGTGACCATCAGCGCAGGTGATAACCTGGTCAAGAGCGGTGTAATTGTAAAAAGGGGACAGAGTTAGATTACATTTAAAGATGTTACATTGATTGTTTAGTGGTAGAATAACTGGCTGGCTCGCTGAAATTCACAGCATCAGGGCTCTATTTTCCTGACCATCAGTACAGAGGGTAGCCTAGTCAAGAGTGGTGTAATCGTAAAAAGTGGCGGAGTTAGAACAAATATATTAAATGGTCTGGTTACAGGATATGCAATCAAATCAACTCCTCTAATTCAGTGACGATTGGATTTAACATAGATTTTGTGTAACTGGCTGCCTTGCCACATTTACAGTATCAGGCCCCTGTTTTCCTGCCCATCAGCACAGGCAATAATCTGGATGAGAGTAATTTGTAGAAACGTGTGGAGTTAGACAAAATATAAAGATGCTACAATGATTGTTTAGTGCTAGAAATAACTGTCTGGCTTGCCAAGTTAGCATAGTTGGCCCTATTTTTGTGACCATTAGCGCAGACAGTAACCTGATCAAGAGCAAAGTAATTGGAAAAGGGGTGGAGTTAGACTAAATATAAAGAGTGTCCGGTGGTGGAAATAACTGTCTGGCTCATCTGATTTACATTATAAGGGCCCTATTGTCTATCAGTACAGACCATAACCTGGTCAAGAGAGATGTAATCATAAAAGGGGTGGGGTTTGAATAAATATATTATTAAGAGGTGAGTGATACCCAATCAGATCAGTGATCTGATCTGAGTGACAGTTGGATTTAAAGTAGATTTTTTTCATAAGTGTCTGGAGCTCCAAATTTATATGATAAGGGCCCTATGTTCCTGCCCATCATCGCAAATGGCAGCCTGATCAAGAACAGAGTAACTGTAAAAAGGGGCAGAGTTAGACGAAATATATAGATGTTACAATGATTGTAAAAGCATTGATTGTGGTAAAACAAATAAATCACTGGCAGGCTCACTTATTTTTGTGACCATCAGCACAGGTAATAACCCCTAAGTAAGATAAGTGCAGTGTAATAAAAGGGGCGGAGTTTGAATAAATCTATTTTCAGCTCTTCTAATTCCCTTTAAAATCTACAGATTCAGTGCAGTGACAGTTGGATTTAACTTCCATTTTGCTTATTGGTAGAAATAACTGGCTGACTCGCCACATTTACATTGTAAGGCTATTTTGTGACATTTTACTGTAAATTTCACTGATTCTTATTTCTTAGCAATAATTTTTTTTAAAGATAAAATAATCGAGTCAGTCTTATTTAGGTAGTCTTTGGGTTTATTTATGTTGGTGGGTTTTAGTTTTCAAGTAGATCCCTGAGTGTTCTTCTGCGGCTTTCTATTATTCCCAGTTGTCCATGTGCCTTTATTGGTTTTTGGTTCTGTCTCTGCCCATGCTCTGTCATTGGTTGGTTAGCTGATAGTGCTCACCTGTTCTGTGTTCAGCCCTGTGTTACTGTTCTCTTCATTTTTTAAAAAAATTGTAATTATGGATCTTCCTTCTTTGATGCTGCCTGTTTATTGATGCCCAAAATTCTATAGAACAACTACAGATGAAAATCTGAAACTGATATTTTGTGGGTACATAATAATCACAACAAACTGTGAGTGGAATTGAATAGAATGTAAAAAAAAAAATAATAAAAATTACAAAAATATGTTTGATAGTAGATAGATAAGCTGACTTTCCACCACTGCCACACACACACACACACACACGCACACACACACACACACATGCAATCACAGGGCATGTGCTATGATTCAGGGTGGGAAAAGGTTTCATTACCACGCCGTCATCTACTTCACCACTGCTCTCTGAACTAGATGATGGGAATTCTGGGAAATCTCCGTATCCGTCTCAATCCTGCCCGGATCGGGTCGATGATGTGCATTGCGTGCATGCATGTGTGTGAGTGGACGTCAGTGTGCGTTTGTATTTGTACAGCTTGTGCATTTGTTGTTCGGTGGTTCGAGCGACACTGTGTTGGTGGAAGTGCTGTACTGTTGCTTTGCTTTGAATTGAAGAGGAAATGGGAGTTTTCCATATTCTGGGAATGAGTGTAAAGTAGGGTAAAATGTGGGTTTGTGTGGCTTTTTATGTTTGTAAAAATGCTTTAAGGTCTATAAGCCATTTCTTTATGTTAATATCTCATTACTATATACAGAGATTTTGCTTCTAACTAGCAGAGAACTCCAGCTCACCACAGGAGATGTCATCTGTGGACTCCTCAGCCACAATTTGTCCAAAGTTAATGACCCTTGTATGAGCTGTAATTAGGATCCCAGTTGATGACTAATCGAGCTCTGACAGAGATACATCCTTCACTCCTGTTGTCCTCATCAACCAGCATCTCCTTGTCGTTAGTGTCGCCCGTAGCTTTTACGCACAGGCTCATGTGTAATTTTCTCAATTCCTTCCATTCTCAAGTATCATGTCAAAGGTTCTGATTGAGAAGAGAAAACAAATTGTTCATTCTGTTACAAAAAAAAAATCATTGTCATTTAGAAATGATAAATGACATCAATGCTGCACTTTAATTCAGACTGGCTTATGTTAGCAACACTTGCTTCTTGCTAATGTAATAGTCTGAAATCAAGCATCATTTTTTAAATGTTTATTTAAAAAAAAACAACTCATTCTAAAAGTCGTGCCATGCAGTTGAAGTTAAGTTCAAATCAAATCACCAATTTCAACAAGGGAGTATATGCTTATCTAAAAGTTGTGTAACACATACACACTCATTGAAACAAGGTAAACACTCAACACATCATTCTTCATCCTGTGATAAACATGAATAAGTATGCAAACCATTTTCTACACCATGCAGTCGAGTATTTTCATGCTTATGCCATGTTTATCTCCTGTAATAAACACATTTCTGAACTGTAGTTTTGAGATTTAAGATGATTACAGTGTTGTTGTTATTTATCAGCCCCTTTAACTCAGTTGTTTCCTCCCTTACTGCCGTAATCCAGACCTCACTGAAAAGGACCGAACTTGACGACACGCTCACTAAACTTGGTTTATATATTAAATGAACTCTGGTTTGGGCTTCTCCTGTGTAGGTAAGAATAGAGGATAAGGCCAAAAAAATGTTTGTATTAAAATATGTACATCACACACACTCTTTTTTAAACCAGCATAGCTAATAAGATTTAAATTGATATCATTTTTGATTGACCCAGAAATGATTGTCCGTGTCTAAGCTATTAATGAGAGATTTGTAACATTTTGAAGGAACATGATTAGGCTTGTGCGATATAAGGATTTAATCATCAATACAAAACATTAAACTGCCATGATACCCAGTGACATTTACACTGATTATATTATATTACTAGAAATGCCAATCTTTACGCACTTTACTTAGGAGCATCGCAATTGGATTATGGAGTAAAATGTTGGCCATGTCAACAGTAGACAACTGAAAAGGGATTATATTTAAAGTGTACTATGTTTTTGTTTTTTAAAAAAATCCACCATCCAGCTGAGTTTTCCACAATTGCCACTGCCAACAAGCAGCTCCCGACTGCACAGCTGTAAATATATTATTACGCCTTGCCCTACTCTCCTTAAACCTGAAGTGGTGGAAATGCTTGTTTTCCTGTCTTTATTTAGGCTGTTGTTTCTGAATGATTAAATTGTTCATCACAATTTTTTTTAATGGTAAACTGTGATCGGGGAAAAAACAATATCTCACAAGCCTAGACATGATATAAAAAGTTAAAATTTTACTTAAAAGAAACCCTCAAATGTTCAAGTGTAGATTTATAAGTAAAAACAGCATCTGTCTGGTACAAATATTAAATGTGAATCTTACAAAGTGTAGTTGCAATAGTTTCCTGTTTCTGCTGCTCAATTTGCTCCAAAATGTTTCTCAGCATTTATAAAATACATAGCTGTAGTATGGTGTGATATTGTTATGGAAAATAATCCACAAAGGATATTTGAAAAGTTATTTACTCTGGCCAGACTGCTCTAAGGGCCATTAACCTGACAGACCATGGCATTTAAACAGTACTCTCTCAATTACAGTGGTGTCCATAGGTCTGAGTCCACTACCAAGAAACAAAACTGTGAAATTGCATATCATTTTGTACATCATTTCATGCTTGTTTTTTTTTTTTACAGCGACACTATATATTTCATTGAAATAGCAGGGAATATATGAGAATCATGGTCCAAATCAAAACACAGGCATATATCATAGATCAAGTCAACAAGCCTAGGTAAAAATGTAAAGCTAGGAAATGAACCAAAAAAGTGAAACTATGAACGCTACGAGAACAGGAAACACGGAAACACAGAGAAAATGGCTTATAACTGATGTATAAGACTAATGTGACTAATCAGAAGAAACCATTGATAAGAATGACCAAGAAGTGGATCAGGAGGAAACCAGACTCTTATCTAATAACACAACTGCAGTACAACAGTACCTAAGCTACCCACATGACCAAAATCAAGTCTAACTTTATTGCTTATCATTTAACAATCCAGTGTCAGAATTGTGCCAGAATTCACTCCAAAATTCCCACCTGCAGCTCTCAGAATACACAGTGACTAAAGAGAGGTCAAGACCTAACCTTAGCATAGTATAGTTTTAAAATCTCTGACTTCAACATGAGATATTCTCACTCCTGGCTGGCTCACTAATCTATATAATCAGATTCAGCCATCCAGGAGGACCAAATAAGTAGCACATTTTTCAGAGTTCAGAGGTAGTTTGAGAAGAACAAAGTCAAACAGGAGAGATGTTTAAGCAACAGGGTGGAAGTGGTATCTTACATTTATGCTCTTCCACACTGCAGATCTCCCATCTGCAAACTTAACATGACAAAACTGGTGCACAACATTAGCATTGGACACTTTAACATCAACTCAGACTTCACTGTTATAAAGATAACAGTTCGACTAAACGGTAAAAAATCCACCATCGCTGCTTTACAGAGAACATTTATTATAAATTTCCATCTCCAACACAAAGCTTTATCAAACCGCAGGCTCCAAAATCACTCCAAGGCCAGCCTCATTGATGCAAATGAGGTCAAGTTGTAATGTTTGGTGTAAACTAGATTCTAACCTTCTGAGTACTTTTGGTTCAAGATGATATACTCTCTCTCCTGTCTGGCTCGCCGAACTATATCAGATTTAGCCATCCGAGATAGGTTAACCACTTAAATATCACATGGTTGAGTTCAGAGGTATTTTAATCACTCAAATTAAGTTCTAATATAACTTAAGCATGGTGTAAACTAAGATCTAACCCTTTGAGCTGAGTTCTTTTGGCTCAAAATAGGATATTCTCACTCCTGGCTGGCTCGCCAGTCCATTTTAGAGGTACTACGTAACAGTATTGTGGCCAATATTAGTCCATAACACAGGATTAAATCTAATTTAGCATTTTTCAAACTAGTCTGTATTTTATTGCAGGAATGTGTGTCATTATCAGCTTCGACCAAAATTAAGAGATCAGTGCATCACTAATTGTATTCATTTTCCATAGCAATGGAATAAAACCAGTTCTTGTTAGTGGACTCAAAATTTTGGCCCCTACTGTATAATATGCTTGAATGGGTGGAGTCAGTTGTATTGCATAGGATATAAACCCAAATAGAAGATATTAGTATATCGGTGGTTTCTTTTATCTTTTTAACGATTCAGTACATTATAACTTTTTCTGTCTCTCACTAGATTTTTCTCTCACTAATGTTTTCTGCCACTCCTGTCCCTGCACAGCAAAATAAGCAGCATTGGTTTTTTCTGAATTCAAACCCCATTTTCCAAAATATAGAGTTTAAGATTTTCTCTGTGAGCAAGTGGTTTTAATTTTTTTTTTTTTTTTTTTTTTTTACGTTCGTCTTAGTGTAATAGTTATCACACCACATGACGTTCCTGTCTCGTCTGCACAGTGCAGCATCAAGAGAGGAGGGGAGTCGAACTGCTCGACTGACCTTGTATATCAACCCCAGATTTTTAATCCCTCCCTCATCCCTCTCTCTCTTTCTCTCTCTCTCTCCTCCTCTCTCGCTCTCTCTCTCTCTTTCTACGTGCCTTTTCATTTCTCCCTTCTGGAGCATTTTTATGGATGTTTCCCATACCTCGGCCGTGTAACTCATTCTCCTCTTTTTTCCCTTCCCACTACTTCTCCCATCCCTTGTGACCTTATCTGTCCATCCCTCCTTTTCTTTTTCTTCTTCCCTCTCTCCTTATATATTCTTTGATTCTGAACCTTTGTACCACTGTATCCTCCCCCCATTCCCTGTGTTATGTTTTCATTCTTCCTTCTATCTTTTCTACATCCGCCTTCTGTCCTTCAAATGCTCCTTGTGTCCTTTCTTTCCTCTATTTTCTTTCCCTCCCCCCTTCTTTCTTTCTCTTTGTCTTGCTAGGAAGAGCAGCTTCCCTCCCTGGGTTCTCCAGACCCCGGTGTGAGTGTTGGCGGAGGAGAAATGAGCGCCGCTCCTGCCTTTGGAGTCTCACCCTCGGACATCTCCTCCGACAACCCGCCCCAGAACGGAGGCCCGCCCCCCAAAGTAGCTTCTCCCACCCACTCCCAACTTCATACACACGTCAGCCGGAACGGAGAGATGCGCGCCAACCAAAAAGCCTCTATGGCAAACGGGACCACAACAACATCAAACATGGGAAGCGGATTAGAAGGAGGGGGAGCAGGTCTCTAACGGCGCTACGCCAATCCGAATGAAGAACGATAACATCCCTTACTTCTGCCCTTTTTCATCTTTTTTTTTTCTGCATGAGGCACATCTTTATTGGGAGGCGCTCATCCTTACACCATCCACACCAAACTACTAAAGGGCTCTCCAGTGGATGGATCTCATATTTCCTTTTGACTAATGTAAAAAAAAACAAAACAAAACCACAACTTTTCCATCGTATACTCCTCTGGAATGACATCGTATGGTGGTGTCCAGTGAACCAAATGTGGGTGATTCTTGTGAATGATCTGAATTCCTGAATTTAGTTTTTTTGTTTTTTAAACAATCAGCTGGGTAACTGACCTCTTGAGTGCTGTGTGAAACAAAAAGACATATAATTCTCTAAAAAAAAAAAAGTGGGTAAAAGGTCTAAACCTGTTCAGAAAATGCCAGCTTTCAAGGCCTTCTGAAGCAGATACGCTCGTATTGTCATGTCGTCTGGCTTCCTTAGTGCCTTCTCCGCATCCTTCAACAGGGTTTTCAAACAAGCAACAGAATAACAATCTCAACAACATGTTTCCATTTCGCATCTCGCATCTCACATCTCACTCGTTCACGTTAAAGTGACTTGGACGATATTGTGATCTGGAACAGGGAAACATTTTCAGATTTTTTTTCTTTCAAAAGCAGAAGAAGTGGTTTCTTTTTTTTTTTAGACTTTAACATCACGCTTAATGAGAAGTGCTCTTGGTCTTCGAAATTTGAAATGAAGGAAGCTGCCTCAGTAGACTTGCTGGACTTGTGCAATGTTTTTCTCTTCTCAATCTCAGAACCTGTGTGTGATCAACTGGTGCTATAGATTAAGAAAAAAAACAGTGATATTTCAGAAATCTGTGTCTCATAGCACTGCCTCCCATTAATGGCTCTCCCTTCACCCCCAACTCCTTGTTGTCCATTTGTCTTGCCATGCTGTTCATTGCTCCTCTGAATGTTCAGTGTTTCATGAATGCAATGTGAGATGGTCTCTGTCAGGTTGTCTTCATATCAAAATACGACAGTAGGCCAATAACAGAGGAACTGATCATATTGTAAACAATATCTTTTTGAATTTTTTTGCTTGCATTTTACAGTACGTTTATTAATAAGTATTCCCAATGGTGTAGGGTTTGACACAAGTGACTAATAAGTGACAGTGCAATTACGTTTCTTTGTAGGCTATAGTTTATTAGGCTTTTTTTTAAAAGTAGCTCAACCTATAGTAAACATTTCAGCTATAACTATACAGAGGTGCCAGTACTAACTGTCCTAACTTAATCATAACAAGCATACGGAATAAAACAGAATTTTACAAAAAAAATAACGTATGTCAATGGACGTAATGGCTAGGGGTTTTTTTTCAGGTGTGCGCCAAGCAACAGTAAGAAGACAAAAGTCTGTTGAAACTGCTACTTAATAATAAGCAGCTACTGCATATTTTCTAACTGACGAGAAAGACCACAGCCCTGCCTTCTTGGTTTCTATTGGCTCACAAGAACGAGGCTCGTGAAGTCACAGGTCAACTTCCACCTAGATAAAGTCTGTGAAATGGACGTAACCACTTCCAGAAGCAACTGCTCCCCTTTCGTCTCCTCCGTCCTTTCCCCTTCAGTGAACTGACTTAATTTGCATTTGTTCTGAACGCTGATTTAGCTAAAAGCTTGTATTTAGCTTGATTTAGCTTGTAGGAGTTTAGCAAAGATTTAGTTAGCAACTGTAAATGTTGGCACCTCTGATTACAGTGCCCAAACTTTTACCTTGACAAATTTGCACATACAATAGCTCTACCTTATATTCTTATATACTGTATAGAATCATGTCACGTGTCTGCAGATTTTGTTAGATTTCATGTCCATTTTATTCATGTTATCATGATAAACCTGTTATATTGACATAATCATGACAAGACCTGGCTTATCCAATGCAGCAGGCTTTGAAATGTCTTTTATAACTAATTTGTTGTAAGCCTATAGGCCTTATAGGACTCATGCTTGTGCTGCGAAGCACTCGACTCGAGTTGGGACTGAGTGTTGATTGTAAAAAAAAAAAAAAAAAATAGATGCACTAATATAACAGGCTGAAAGGAGAATATGGGTTCAAAGATGAACTGCACAATAAGAGAAGCATTAATATCTTTAACTGTAACGCTAAAGATTAGCTTTGAGTCTAGAGAAGAGAATGGACTGATTACCTTTTGTTTCCCCAAGAGCCTTTATTTTATGGCTATATTACAAGCAAGTTTTTAAAATTCAGTAATAAAAAAAAGCATCCTTAAAGACATGGTTGAAGGAACATGGTCTACAGGGTCTCTGGTCGGTGATATACCTCAGCCACAGGAATAAGAGACTCAGGTAAACATTTTGCTTCATAGCTTAGCGCAGGGTAGTCGGTCCATCTCTTCTCTAAGAAGTAGCAGTGATTTCTTCGCACTTTTGCATCCCTTTTCTCCACTATTTTTCTTTGTATCCCGTCTCTCTCCCACCAGCCAATCGCACAGCTTTGTGGAGGACAATCTGGAATCTAATTGGACGTCTCAGCTAGGACCGTCCTCGGGATGGCGTGGCTTTAACACGAGGGCGCTGTCTCGCGACTCGCTCGCTTGACAGAGAGGAAACTGAGGCTCTGAAAATTAGAGCCCCAGGTGACCCAAAGAGAACATAGGTACCCTCCGTCTCCTGCTCTTTCTCTGACTGTGTGGGACGTTAACTTTCAGCTTTCACAACAAACCACGAACGACGTAAGAGAGAGGCTTTTGGATGTGCATGCGGGAAAGGTGTCGAGGATGATCTCTGTCTCTTGTTCAAACATTTGAGCAATGCTTTACAAATTTACACAAATCTCTAAAAGAACTCTGTGACCATCTCATCCAGAGGGAAGGAGACGTTTCCATGGGTGTTTCAAAAGGTGCTGTTCTTCTAAGACATGACATCTACAGATTCATTCTGCTTATTACGGCTCTCTGCGTTTTCGAGTCTCTTCATTCGAGGTATTTAAATATGCATAAAAATATATAACAGTGAAACGAACTGCTTGTGAGGCGCGCATGGAGAATGGAAATGCCCGATTTTTTTTTTCAATGTAATCATGCCACACTATCACGTGCTTCAGTTAGACTTTGATGAGAAGAAAATAACTGTTTGAGAAGCAAGTTTCTTTGGATTTTGTCATTTTTAACCTGCTCCCCCTACTTCAACTCTTCCCACGTCGCAGTGATCTGCCTCTGAAACGAAGCAGACGGAGTTATTTTTTTGAATTACAAACTATCCGATCCTGAAATCCCGGATGAGGAAATGTTGCCTCTTGTTTATCCGCATGGCAGTAGAGAGTTCACTGGATTGGAGTTAACATTAACTTTAACTTCTGGACTTCATGGCTGAGCAGCCTGGACATTTTTCATTTTTTTCTTCCTTTATTTATTTTTTTTAAACAATTGCAGGTATGTATTGCAGTTGAAATAATGTTGTGTAGTGGGTGAATGTGTGTATATACAGTGTGTGTACAGTGTTTGTGTATATACTGATGTATGGGTATATATTATATGGACATGTACATATGATTTGTTTATATATGCATTGTACAGAATGTATTTTGTCCGAGAGGAGGAAACTTTTCTCTTTTTTTTTTCTTTTCTTTTTTTTTTGAGACGAAGTGGCAATTTCGAGGCAGGTGTCTTTGGAAGCACTTTTTTGCACAGACTTAACATACGGAGTCTGAGACGTATGATGCATCACCATTACGCTGCCACACACCTCGAGCTTGCACCCATTTTCTCATTGACTGGGGCATTTTGTAATAGTTTCTAGGTGACAAAGCAATGTTTGTATATATCTATATATTATCTATATACGGAATATAACAATATTTCTGATTAATTTTCATCTTCATGGCTGTTGATTCTTACAGCTGGGTGTTTTCAGTGCTCCAGTGTGTGCGTGCGTGCGTGTGTGTGTGTGTAGGCTCGCCTTGAGCTGCAGATGAATCCGTTTATAAGGTCAACCCCTCGAGATATTTACCGTCCCAATTTATTCTATTGACCTTTTGTACACCTAACACTTTTTCCCCTTCCCTGCTTTTCTTGTTTTCTTTTTAAAATAATTTATTTTATCTTTAATCCCTGGAAATGGATGGAGTTCCCATGATGTGCCTCCTTCTGCTAAATCTTCATTTGACCTTTGTCAGCCATAAGAAAATCATATCCATTCTCCTTGACAAGCCATAAGCCCCACCCCAAAAAATTATCTTTTATGAAAAGGGCAGACATTTGGGGATTTAATTCTCTTCTTCTTTTTTTGTATATATATATAAATATATATATTAATGGAAAGAGTGATCAATTTGGAGTGTTGCTAATGTTTATGGATTTGTTATGAATGTTGATATTCTGGTTATTGAATTGTAATTATTATTATTATTATTATTATTATTATTATTATTATTATTATTAATGTACTAATGATTGGGATTGCTATTCTCATCCTTTAGTTTATTCAATGCCGTTGAAAATAATGCGTTCATTTCCATTATTATTATTATTATTTTTTTTTTGGACTAAGCAGGTATTTATATTTCGGGGTGGGTGAATCATAGAGATGAGATTAATAAGATGAATAAAAATAAATTCTTATCATAACATGACGTGAAGGTGTCTATATTGCCTTCTATCTATCTATCTATCTATCTCTCTATCTATCTATCTATCTATCTATCTATCTCTCTGTCTGTCTATCTGTCTATTACATAAGCATGAAAATGTTCACACAAAGTACATCTCGGCACATTTGATGTCAAACATCCAGCGAGTGATGAAATTTCACCTCAGTGCAAAAAAAATGATGGAAAAAAAATGATGAAAAAAATATGAAAATGTTATGACATGAATAATCATCTAGATTCTGTTGAAAACAACTTCCCTCGCATCTGCCACAAAAGCCACATCACTCAGTATTCTTGATATTAACTGGGATTAAAATGGTGTCCACTATTTAGATTTTGATACAGTGTAGTAATATTATTAATAATACTTTTAATAATAGTATTATGTTTATTTGATTATGCTGGCCTCCCAACCCGCTCGCTCTGTCTCTCCCCTGATTGGCTGCCAGCTTTAGCCTGTCACTGGAACTTCTTTTGTGCCTAAAGTTGAGGTGTGATGACATTTGACGTATCCGAGTTACCATATGACGGATGCCTACACATTTCACACCAAATTCCAATTACAGGATTGACGGAGTGACTAGGAACAGCGCAGGAACTTCTGATTATACAGGATTTCTCCCCTGAGTCAATTTTCATGTTTTTTTTTTTTAATTTAAAAAAAAATCATGCTCCATATCTTAAATTAAGTACGGTTTTAGCGCAGTATTCTTTCTGTACTTTTTTTTTTTTTTAACTCCTACTTATCTGACAGTTAGACATCTCCATAGTCTTAGAGGTGCAAAAAAAAAAACCAAAGAAAATTAAAATTTACTCATGTTCCTTCATTATTACACATCATTTAAATTATTCCTCTACCCTCTTTGTATCCTCTGAGCATTCTGAATCATCTTTGTTGCAATATTCCATCGAAAAGCGACAAATGAATGCAAACGTTTGGACTGAAATAAGTGTAAATACCGTCCAAGAACATCCTACAAATCTCGCGAGACCGGAGCGGTCACTGTGGAAACCATCACAACTCTCGCGGTACTTTAAGTGGTCACTGTAGGGGAGAAAATACAACGCAAGTCTCGCGAGACCGGAGCGGTCGCTGTGGAAAAATGGCCGCTCACGGAACGATTCCTGGAACGGGGAACAACATCAAATACAGTCCGGGGCGTGACAGCTGACCTACGGCGAACCCGGTTTTGTCCGTCCTTTACCTGACTTCCGAACGGATGGGTAAAGAGGTCTGCGACAAGGGGCATAAGGAACCACAGCGAGTCCGTTTAAGTAGTCGGAGGAAGCAGGGAGCTAGCTAGAAAGCTAACGTTGGCCAACGTTAGCTAGCTTGCTAGCTAACCTAAGACAAGGCGCGCGAGCCTGAATCAGCGCCTTGGGTTTCGGTGTGCTAATCTAAAGCTAGCCGAAAACAGCCGCAGGAATGAGCGGACCGGGACAAGACAGCGAGCCAGAGGCCAAAATCCTTCACATCAAGCGGCTGTACAGGTGAGCAACAACAACAGCAACAACACCGCGGCGTTCAGGTGAACTAGCTGAAATAGCAAACTGGTGAATCACGTTAACAGCAGCAGCTAGCTCGCTAACTGCAACCCTAGCTAACATTAGACGCACGTTATCCTTTACATTAATGACCTTGTTTATTAAATTCATCAGAAACATTTTACATGAGAGCTAGTTACTCAACCGAACATGAGCTAATTGGGCTAGCAGGCATCTCCTCTCAGCAGCCTTATCTACCAAAAAGAAAGACCTGAATATCATAAAAAATCATAAAATAAGTGTCCTAATATACAATATGAGAGGATTTCCGGCTTTCTTAATAAATTAATAAATATTTTCAGATAATAATAAACCCCAGAGTCACTTTATTATCTTGGATTCCATGATATGAGTTCTTTGCTTGATGACAGCTGTCAAAAATCACCTGTATTTCATGTCTAAGCTTCAGTTTCACTTCATATCTGACTTATATATCTTTTAAAAACTTGACATTTAGGATAATTTTGGATAATTCATTGTTCATGTCCATGCACGCGAGTATTTTGTAGTCATTTGAGAATCGTTTGAGAATGAGTCGACTCTTTTAACTTGAGAGTCGACTCGCATATATGAGACACTTTTTTCCTTTTAATCAAATAGATTTGAAACCTCATTAACATCTAAGCTGTGTGATAGTGTGATGGTGAAGTGTGTGTGTGTGTGAGAGAGAGAGAGAGGTAGTGTGATGAAGTGTGTGTGTGTGTGAGAAAGAGAGAGAGAGAGAGGTAGTGTGATGGTGAAGTGTGTGTGTGTGTGTGTGAGAGAGAGAGAGAGAGAGAGAGAGAGACAGAGGCAGAAGGACAAGGAGATAAGGTGATCAGTTATCAGGATAACTTGCAAGGGTGCCTAAACTTTTGTCCTGCGCTTACTTAATAAATAATTATCTAAATAGATTTTATGAAATGTTGTGGCAGACCAGAAATGCTGTCGTAGTCGTGAGTTAAGCTTGGCGCGGTCTTAGAGAGCATAACACGACACACTCACATGTTATCGACGGTCAGTTTAGTGCTTCTGTGACCAAACACGGCCGACGACTAAATTCTGACAGCGTGAGAAATTTCCGATTACGTTCTCGGAGTGTGAATGCTGCCACAGCGCTGCTACAAAATCCACCAATAGGACGACGGCATCACCAGTCACAGTATTGCACCAAAAAAGGCAGCGACTCGTTTGGCAGCCGAAAGAATCAACTCGTATTGCTGAGTTGAGCCAAATGATTACGACTCCCTGAATAGAGCGGGAATTCCCCTCGCTAGTATTTTGGGTTCACAATCTTTTAATGCAGTCCAGAGAATTAAAAATACACTTTACGGCCAAAGGTTTGTAGACACCTGACCATCACACTCACATGTGCTTACTGAACATCACATTCCCGATTTAGTCCCCCTGTGTTTGCTGTTATAATAAGCTCCACTCTTCTGGGAAGGCTTTCCACTAGATTTTGGAGTGTGGCTGTGGGGATTTGTGTTCATTCTGCTCCAAGAGCATTAGTGAGATCAGGCACTGATGTTGGGTAAGGAGTCTCCAGTTCCAGTTCATCCCAAAGGTGTTCAGTGGGGTTGAGGTCAGGGCTCTGTGCAGGACACTCGAGTTCTTCCACTCCAACCTTCACACACCATGTCTTCATGGAGCTCGGTTTGTGCCTCTTAGTTCCAGTGAAGGGAAATTGTAGACATTCTATACAATTGTGTGCTTCTAACTTTGTTGCAGCGGTTTATTTAAGAACCACAGATGGGTGTGATGGTCAGGGGTGCACAAACTTTTAGCCATATAGAGTATTACAGAAAGTGTGTTGTGTCTAAAGTAATCTTATAACTAGCAGTGGGAGCGATATGAGAAACAATATCATATCATATCATAACATGATTCTCAAAAACAAAATTCCTGCGATACACAGTAGGCATCACAAACAGCCAGCAAAAACTAACTTTTCAGACGGTACTTTTTATATAATGTCTATGATAATTTATGTTTTCATATTATATTTAAATTCATTAAAATGTAAAATGTGATGGATTTGTTATATCACGCTGTCTGAGAGATGACTGTCTTTAAAAATTACCCTAGGCTGAAATAATAAAATAATATTTCAGTTG
>CM040475.1:1759733-1777604 GCA_022758105.1 Pangasianodon gigas
AAAAAAAAAAATGATCATAGCAACATGCACTTAAGTAGAGCGTCTGCCCCCGTGAGCACCTTCTGACCAATCAGAATGCAGAATTTAACTGGGTTTTTTGTGAGGTAATGTGTCTTTCTTGCCCGTAGGTCGTAAGAAACCTGTGTCTGCCACACCTAAGGAGATGGAATGGGCACAGATGGCATGTCATCGATGTCTCGTGTACCTGGGTGACCTCGGTAAATCCTTTGTGCTTTCGCTTTAGAATTAGCTTTGAAAGAGCGTGAATGTCAGCGAGCTTGTAATTCATTATATTAGACTGAACTGACTCAGACCTGAACCAGTTTTACTAGTGTAAGAGGAAATGAAAGTGAAGTCTTTCGTCTTCTCTTTGCTGTCGTGTGCAGCACGGTACCAGAACGAGCTGGCAGGCGTGGAGGCCGAGCAGCTGGCCGAGCGATTTTACCACCAGGCCCTGTCAGTCTCGCCAACCATCGGTGAGAAGCATCACACTTTCACACCACTGACTGCGTCACCAGGCATTTTATCACTGTTTTACTGATTATGAGTTTGGTTTTGTGATAAATTCCAACAGAGTGCAGTTTTTTTTTTTTTTAATCTTATATCATATGGCATTTCAACAATATATCTACACACCAACACCAGCAACTCCATTTTTTTACAATATTTTTTAATTTATCCCTCCTTTTTCACAGTAAATTTTATTCAGTAGATTTTTATTCCCTGTCACTGCTGTCAGGAAAATTAAATATGAAGCATACAGCTGAGAGATATGATATAATTAAAATTTCATGATGAATTACCTCACAATACATTTTTCTGAGATATCAAAATATAATTTTGAAGTAAAACAAAATCAGCTGCTTCCAAATTCCATTCAATTTGTGATTAAAAAATATTTAAAATATTAGAAAAATAGTTCATGATCAAGTCAAGTGACAGTAAACTCCACTTGACTTGATCATGATCTATTTTTCTAACTTTTTAATATTTTTTAATTACACATTGAATGGAATTTGGAAGCAGCTGATTTTGTTTTACTTCAAAATTATATTTTTAAACAAACTTTAAAAGTTTCTGCTGCTTTTCAGTGTTAAATAATTTATTTTTTTTGGTAGACAATCATTAAAAATACCCTGAATGCCATTTTATTTTTTTTAAATGCAGTACTCTTTTGCTAGCCTGTATATCGTGATACATCGTAGTGTGTATCGTAAAAAATGTCTTTAAGTTAGGGCTGTTATAATATCAATATCTTGATATCTTGTCTTTTTATTCCATTTTTGTATTTTTTTTAAATAATTACAAAATGACTGGAAACAGCTGATCTGATTTTAAAGGTTTTACAGGTTTTTATTTCAGTGTTATTTTTTAAAATTTACTTTAATACATAAAAATGTTATCTTTTAATTTATAAAAAAAAAAAATACTATTGCACAAGTTGTTTTATTTATTTATGTATTTTTTTTGCCATTTCACTCACCTCTAGTATGTTATAAAGGAATAAACGAAGGCTCATGAATTGTTTAAACTTTAATCTTTTGTCTTTATTTGCCTGACAGGAATGCCTTTTAATCAGCTAGGTACTCTGGCTGGAAGTAAATTTTATAACGTAGAAGCGACGTACTATTACCTGCGCTGGTAAGTGACACATTTGCAGTGTTTTCTCTTAAAAGTGCAATTTTCGGTCCAGCCTCAGGAGGGCAGTGTATCCCCTTTCTACAGCTCTAGAAAAATATACACACACCTCGTTCTTTAGAATAGTTTCTTATTGAAGTTAAAGTTGTGCATTGTGAATACTCTGAATGTTAGGCTCATGTTCGCACGTCGTACGCTGTAAGTATAGTGAGATGTGTGAGAAGGAAATCGCGACCAACCTGCTTTTCCTGTCCGCCAGCATTCAGTCTGAGACGCCCTTCGAGGGAGCCTACGGAAACCTGAAGCGTCTGTTTGATAAAGCGGCCAAGATGTACCATCAGGTGAAGAAACAAGAGATGAAGAAGCTCTCACCGTCACGCCAGAGGTCAGCCTTCACGCTTCATGCTTTAAAAGAGAAAGAGAAACTAGATATTGTATATCTAAGTAGAAATCAGATATTATGAAAAGTCTAAAATTTATAACATCTGACTTATTGCTCTAACAGCTAAAGATAGAATATTATTAATGTTGTGAAAGTTTTATTTTTACTTGATCATTGAAGTTTTTGTACAGTTCTCTGTTTTTCATCTTATTACAAATTGATGATAATTTGAAAAAAATAAATAAATAATAAAAAAAATTCGGTTTCCACTTCAGATCAAAGGACATCAAGCGACTCCTTGTAAGCTTCATGTACCTCCAAAGTTTACTGCAGCCCAAGAACAGGTAAGATAAACCTCTGTGAAGAAAAGGTGGGGCGATATGATGCAAATATCACATCACGATACTGTTTCTGATACCTAAGTATCACGATATTTAGATTTACTCTAAAAAAAAAAAACAAAACAAAAAAAAAAACCCTGTGCTCAGTGATACCCTGTGCTCGACACAAATAAATTATTTAACACTGAAAACGAGGGGAAAAAAATAAATGTAACAGTATTAATAATAAATAAATTATTTGTTTAAATTTATTTTTAAATGCAACACTTACTGTATTGCTGGCAGTTTGTGAGCAAACCTGTACGTCGTGAGATTTCATGTATCGTAGAACTGCATTCAAGAACCATCATATGATATTTTTATTGTATCGCCTATTTTTGCAGTTTTTTTTTTTTAAAGCAAAAACTAAATATTATGTATTTTACATTTTTACATATCATTAAAAGATTTATTTTGACAAATCGCCTGCACCCAGGTATCATCCGGATAATAATGCTTTGTTTGGAGTCGAATTTTTCAGAATTGCGCCATTTTTGACCTCTTTACATTCAGGCTACAAAATGGTGGAAAAAACATGGCTGCCTCCATGTTTGTCTTTTGTTAGCAAAAGTCTGGCCAGCTAACTGTGATGAGTGATGTATATTTACCTCATCACAACAGCGAAACGTTATACATTTATCAGGCAAACATGTCTGTATGTTGATTGATGTAAAGCAAACACTACTGTATATGGTATAACTGACATTATTGTTAATGCTCTGAGCAGCCATGGTGGTTTGATGTCACTTGCTGAACTCGGGACCTTCCTGACTTTAGGAAGTAGGAATTCCGAGTCGAGAGGGCATTTTCTTTTTTTTTTTTTTCTTCTTTTTTTTTTTTTTTAGTCAGAGGTTGGAAATTCAGAGTTACTAGTTTTAGATGAATGCAGTATTAATACAGATGTCTTACTGTAGTGATGGTGTGTGTGTGTGTGTGTGTGCGTGTAGCGTGATTGACACGGAGCTGACGTCGCTGTGCCAGTCGGTCCTGGAGGACTTTAACCTGGTGCTGTTCTACCAGCCCACACCAAGTCACGGCAGCCAGTCCATCAGCGAGGAGGAAGACGAGCACGATCAGGCCTGCAGCGTGCTGCCCGACAGCCTGGTCTTCAAAATGGTGGTGATCTGCCTTATGGTGGTGCACAGCTTAAAGAGAGGAGGTGAGATATGAGGATGAGGATGAGGATGAGGATGAGGAGTGATGTCCATCACACTGAGCTGGTGGTTCGATGTTTAGCACTTAAATTGATTATTTGATTTCAGGGTCTAAGCAGTACAGCGCGTCCATCGCCTTCACACTAGCACTTTTCTCCCATCTGGTGAACCACGTGAACATCCGGCTACAAGCCGAACTCGAACAAGGAGAGAGCGACGTCCCGCCGTTACGCACCGACGCCACGGGTAGGAAAAAACACCAACGACCTCACCGAGATCCTCATTTTCATTTTGGTTGATTCTTTTTCTCTCCGTTTCATTGTTTGTTTGTGATATTGAGTTTCTAAGCAATCCTTAAATGTGGGTGTGAATACATACAAAATAATCTAATAACGGCAAAAAAATTCAGCTGAGGCATTCACATGCGTGGAAATACTCTGAAAAACAAGGAAATTTCTTTGTAAATGTGTCTTGTTGCCCCTTTTACTGTCGTTTCTCCACCAATAAACTTTTTTTTTTTTTTTAAATGATTAACATTATTTTATGAATATTTTATAATATTTTCATATTTTTTATTAAAAATGAATCAGTATTTTCTCTAGTTTTCTTAACTAATAGTATATACGAGATATCCAGATGTCTTTATCAGAATATTTGAATATTATTTTATTATTTTGTTTTGTATTTTCTTGTTTTGAATGTTATTATATTTGAATGGATATTTTAGCAAAAATAAAATCGGGTAATGATTTCATTCTTAGGGTTAAACCTGTACAGTAATGGCTACAATCTACAAACACTAAAATCGTGACTATTTATAGTTTTATTGTACTTTATTAGAAACATAATTCTTTGAAATATAGACACAGTTTGACTCAAAATAAGGAAATACGTATACGACTATCACAGGTGCAGTCTCTGTAGTTTAGGGATCTTTTCTCTGCAGTTTTAATGTGTTTGCAGAAAGAGACTGTAAAATAGTCATGCTAATCTTTAACCATGTTACAGAAAGGCTAAATTACATAAATTTCCTCTCTTCGTCACCCTCCTGTTTTTTAGATGACACTGATCCTAGAGAGCAGACAAACACACTTCCCCCAGAGGACAGACCGCTGCAGAACGGTTCTATAGAAGAAGAAGACGGAGATGACGAGAACGATGAAGACGAGCTAAAAGGCGACAGGACGGCAGTTTCTAAGAAAGGCTCGGCGAAGAAGAGCGGGGAGGAGAAGCCGAAACAGAAGAGGAAATACTCGCGTCTGTCCATGCTAAGGCGACGGCGCTGCGCTCGCAACGAGGACGAGAGCGACCTGAGCGAAGGTTTCGAGAGCGATGAAGAGGAGGATGAAGAGACTCAGAGAGCAGACGGCTCAGGAGTCCCTGCAAACTCTTCTCTGGGGAAAGAGGGACGCCGGGACACGGCGGGAGAGCAGGGTGTCTGGGAGAGTGGATCAGAAGAAGAGGAGGAGGAGGAGGGCGGCACCGCGTTCGACGTTGAGACAGACTCTGATATGAACAGCCAGGAGTCGCGCTCCGATCTGGAGGACATGGAGGACGCGGCAAGTCCGGCGCAGGAGCAGCAACCCGAGGAGGAGGAAGAGGAGGAGAAGGCGCGTCCGTCACGTGATGAAGGCTCCACCCCTCCTGCCACCAACGGCCCGCTGCTGTCCAGCGACCCGAGCATCAGCAGCAACCTGCAGGCCATGTCCTCACAGCTCTTCCAGGCCAAACGCTGCTTCCGTCTGGCTCCAACCTTCAGCAACGTCCTGCTGAGACCCTCACACACGTCCAACACAACCTCCGATTCCGTCCCCTCGCAGGAAGCCACGCCCCCTCCCGGAGACACGCCCAGTAACACAAGTCCAGAGATCGCTAATGGAACCAATGATGATGGTCCTTGTCTTTCTAGTTGTTGTTTCTGTTAATGTCTCTCTTTAGTCTGTTTGCGCTGACTGTCGTTTTCTTCTTTTTTCCCCCAGATGTCGACACAGAGGACAGCGAGCACAGCAACCAATCATATCACAGCGAGAAAACACTTTCAGAGAGACTCGAGATTCTGACCAACCAAGGCCTCATTCAGGTGGTGAAGGTCTTCGTGGATTGGCTGAGGACAAATACAGACATCATTCTCATGTGTGCACAGGTATAACAATCTTACAGTGCTGTTGAATTCTGGATTCTGATTGGCCAGTGAGTGTTGATTAATTTTCTGTAACAGCGGCTCTGACAGCTGCAAGTCACAGGTTTATATTACTGCGTTTGTTCTAACGTGTTACCGTTTCTATAGTAACACCTGGGGTATAAGAGGAATTAAACACTTCAGGGTGTGCTCCTTCTGGAAACTAATCAGCTTTGAGGCTTTAGGTTGTTTTTTTATTCCTTACATATTAAATAATTAAACTGCAACGTGAGTTAGGACCGAGATATTCCTTTAAAAGAATTCCTTGAATTCTTAAATGCTAAAGTATTCAGTGTAGAACGCACAGAAGTGAAAATCGTTGCTCTCCTAATCAAAGAAATTCATGAATATCATCATCTTCTGATAAACTGTAATGTTTAAAAATGAATTTTATAGTCTCATATATTCATATGCCTTATAAAACTCCATTTGAAATTAATAAATAATTTCTAAAAACATCAAGAAAGTGTGCCGTAAAGGCTTGCAAACATTTTAAAGCTCCTTTTCCTTTTATCGAGAGACTTGAAGCTCAGTTTTGCTGAAATGTTTCCGTAGACATAGCTTAGGTAGGTTGAGTTTTTCTGCTTTCTATCCTTTTCCCAGAGTTCTCAGAGTTTGTGGAATCGCCTCTCAGTGCTGCTAAACTTACTGCCTGATGGGAACAAGGTGTTGGAAGCAGGTCAGTTGATCACACCCCATTATTAAATAAAAACATTTTCCTAAACCCTTAATTATATCTTTAATAGCCTCAGGATTGTTACTCGTAGAGGCGTGTTCGGTGACTGAATTCAGTATTGCTGTGTTTCAGATCTGGGTCTGAAGAAGGAGGTGAGGGATCTGCTGGCCTGCAGCGAGCAGCCGGACCTGGTGCAGACGGTGCTGCTGCCGGAGGACCAGGCGCTACGCCACCTACCCGCCCTGAACCTGGCACACCGCCGCCTCGACTTCACTCACCACAGAGCCAGCCTGAGCCCGCTGCAGGAGGTACACCGTCTCATACAGAGCACGCCGTTTACACAAACCGTTAAAATAAACACAACTAATCATACCTGTGTTTGATTTTGACCTAAAATAGTGGCGTTAAAAATCAAACCCTTATTGTGTTATTAACGGTAACTAACAGCTTTTAGTTATTACTGAGCAATTACATGTTATAATGATGTATTTGTGTAAAAGTGCAATTTCAGTTCCCACACTTTCACTGTTTTTTCATTCATGTAAAATTGTCTTTAATTTCTTTATTGATTCATTTGTTTTGAATTTATTGCATTTACATGTATCTGTTTACTTAATTATTACTTATTTTATTGTATTTGTTTATTTTTACTCTTATTTTTAATTTTTAAAATCTTTTATTTATTTTAAAGGATTTTTTTTTAGCACTATATAAATTTACTCTTTTTTTTTTTGACTGTTAAATCCCCTGATAGAGGGAGAGAAGAAAAAAGATTGAAAAAAGGGGAGGAAAGCAAAGAAACAGAGTGAGAGGGGAAAAAATGCATAAGCAGAAAATATAACATTAATTAAAAAGTAAGAAATTTCATTATTGATTAATCGTTAAGGATCTGGATCCCTGCTATTATGAGGTACGATATGAATCATTTGAATGCAGTTTTATTTCTGCTTTTCTGCCAGTGTGTGGTGCGCTTGTGCTGCATCCGCAGCTTCGGCCACTTCCTCACCGGTCTCCAAGGCAACGTGCTGCACTACAACCCGGAGGCGGGGATTTTCACCAGCATCAGCCAATCAGAGCAGGAGAACATGGTTCAGCAGGCGAAGGCGCAGTTCCGCATGGTGAGAGCCCGGAGGATCGGAGTTCATGAGTCTTAAGATTTGAGCGTCAATGTGTCCATCTGTTGCGCTGCACAAAGTATTGGCACCCCTCTGTGTCATCCGTCAGATAGACCATGATATCCTCTCTCTCTCACATGCAGGTTTATATTAATGCGCATGTTCTGATACATTATCGTTTCTATAGTGACTGTGCTTTCAGCTTTTCTGTAACTGTAAAGCTTTTCTGTGACACGAGCTATAACTATGTTTTCTGACATTTTCGGGACAGAGGGGTTTACGCAGTCACTCTATTTTTTTCTCATGCCGTTAAATCTGTTTTAAATAATTTAACGTCACATCACACACTCTGAAAAATCTGCTTTAAAAAGCATTATGATGCCTGCAGACACTCTGCTTATTTTATTCATGTTAAGAATTATAACCTGTATACATTTATACATGAAGGTTTTTGTCGGTTTAAAGCCTTAGAGCAATAATCTTAATGCTAAGAATAGATCTAAAAATAAAAAATGGAGACTTTTCGGTTTATTTACGTCACCAGTTGTGTAAGACATTTTAATTTGCACCTCAACTTTGTCTCCAGCATGTACAGACCACTTATATAAATGTAAAAAAAAAAAAAAAAAAAAAAAATGTAAAAGCACCAGCCATAAAAAAAACCCCTTTGCTGTAGCAGTGCCACTCACTTAAAGCAGGAATAAATGATAGGGTACGTGGGCCTGTGGAGAGCAGAGCACGTTCCCTTTCGCACCGCCTTGTCATATTAGCAAGGTGTTCTTGAGAGTCTGATGTTGCTAGGCAACCACGCTGCCCTCGCAGCGTAGAACAAACGCTGATTAAAGTGCCGCCGTGCTGTTCTGGAGCACCTTCAAGCTGACAAGGCTTTAGAAACACGAGATGTGGTGTTCTGACAAATTGGGGGAAGGGGAGACTTTAGCAAAGTACAAAAAAAAAATCTGAAGAAAGAAAAAGTTTAAAAAGTCCAACCTAACGTGATCGTGTCAGGTTTCGAAGTTCATCGTCGCTGTGTTGTTGGATTGTGTTTCCTGCAGGCTGAAGAGGAAGCGCGCAGGAACAGGCTCATGAGGGACATGGCACAACTCCGTCTGCAGGTTTGAGTCCTCACATCACTTTTAGAAACCATGTCTGATGTCCTAGCTGAATTCTGGACTGTGATTGGTCAGAAGGTGTTGATTTAATTTTCTATAACAGCAGCTCTGACAGTAGTGCAGCTGTGAATCACAGGTTTGTATTAATGCGCATGTTCTAATACATTATCGTTTCTATAGTAACAGCTAAAGCTGGGACTCTAAATTTTCCAACGTCTTCAGGACAGCGGAGTTTACGCTTTTTTGTGGTTTCTGTTTCTAGCTGCTATAAAATGGAACTTATTTCTTGGACTGTAATCGTAACTATAATCGGATAAAAAGTATAATGTATAATTTATTTAGTTAATAAAAATGTTATTAATTGGTAAATTGCTCTGGTGTATGAGGAATAAAACACTTTAGGACATGCTGTTAGAGGAAAATAATCACTGGTGACAGTGAGTCTGCTTCATCACACTGCCCCACCGTTGATTATTTTACTGTAACAGCATGACTTAGCGTTAGTGATACTTTTATTTATTGTCTACAAGCAGGAAAATACATTTCTGTAAACATTTTAAAGATTCTTTACTAAATTCTAATCAGCCGCTTCCAGTCGGTTTGTAGTTATTTTTCAAAACGTGGCAAATTTGTATAAAAGAAATTGTGATGTTCGTGATGTGTCGGAAAAATGTACTGCGACATAATTTATCGTGATACTGGAATTATATCGTCACATTGCCAAGCTCTGGGATTATGAGGAACTCTTGTACATACATAAATAAAAATGTAAAAGTTCTCAGGCTTTACTGGCTTATTTCACTCAGTTATCACAACAGTCTTTTGAGAAGCTCATTTTAAAGTGTGTGTGTGTGTGTGTGCAGTTAGAGGTGTCCCAGCTGGAGGGCAGTCTCCAGCAACCCAAGGCCCAGTCATCCATGTCTCCGTACGTGGTGCCCGACACAGGAGCTTTGTGCCAACACCTGAACCTGCTGCGGCAGCTGGCAGCAAGCGGCTGCTTCATCATCATCATCCCACGCACAGGTCAGAGCGCTCGCCCTTCAGCTTTACGAGCATGGCCATGAGCCGCTTGAGGAATGCTGTGGAGTCACGCAGCTCAAATTAGAGTTCAGGTCACTAGTTGTCACGGAATTGTACTGTTTTTCTGAAACCACGTCCATCTGAATCAGAGTAGCGGAGATGAATCATTTATAAATCCATTTTAATGCAACGTGGTGTGTGATGACTAACGCTCCCTCTTCTACCAGCCAATCAGATTCCAGAATAAGACCTTTAGTCATTTTTCTTATGAGTTCTGCATTTTATCAGTTATGACTCAAAAATACTACAAAAGAGGTTTTTTTTTTCCTTCCTGATTAAAAATATGAGCCTATCAATAAATATCAGTCTGGAATGACTGACAGTTGCGTAGGTGTTTTGAATCTCTGATAGTAAGACACTTGTGGAAGCCCCGCCCCCTTCCTCTCGCGTTTCACCTCGTACCTTCTGTCGAGGTAAATAGAGGATGTTTTGAGTTTGTTAATGCGAAATAAAATCAATCAGTGTGTGTTTGACTTGGCTAACATTAGACAATTACATATTTAGCGTCAGTTAAAAAAAAATTTATATATACGAACATATTACTGAAGTGTCACTTTACAAATAATTTCAATGATGAAAGTGAGAAAGTCATAGAAACTGGAGTGTGCGTGTATACGCGGGGTTTTACAGTAACCATAAGGCGTTTGGGATATACACACACTCCACATCTGTATAACAATGACAGTTTAAGTCATTAATAAATATTTAAATTTTGTTTTCTCCTCAGTCATTGATGGACTCGATGTCCTGAAGAAGGAAAATCCTGGTGCGAGGGACGGCATCCGATTTTTGGAGTCTGAGTTTAGAAAAGGGAATCGGTAAGAGTTGTGTGTGTCTGCAGTTCTGTGTAGTGAGTTTTTTGCTTAAAATGTACATGATTTTTGTTTGGAAAATGAGAAATCATCTCACCTGCAGTGTTTTTTTTTTTTTTTTTAAACAGGAGATCAAAACCAAATCCAAAGTTTATTATTTTATTATCGTTTTTACAAAATATTTTAACTTTTCAGCACATCTGTCCTGCACCTATTCCACTGTATTTTAGTTAGGGATGCATCAGTACCATTTTTTTTTTCTTTTTTCAGACTGAGTAAAAATATGAGTGCATGTTCTTTGATACTCGTCGATACAGTAATGTAATAAGTAACCTACTTCATATTAATCAATCAGGGACGTCATGGAACATTATTATTCATCTCTGTTTATATTCCTCAGTTTACACAGTGGCCACGATCTATCTATCTATCTATCTATCTATCTATCTATCTATCTATCTATCTGTCTAACATTACCAAGTTGATATTAAATGGTAGCTGCACTAGTGACCTTCGATCGAAGGTTGCATTGGAGAAGAGTGGGCTTTGTTTCACTTTTGTTTTCTGAAAAAAAATTAAAGAATGATTTTGTTTTCATTACGTCAGAATCCCTCGTTGTTTATGACCTATAGCAGCTGGTTGTCAAGAACAACATGCTGGCTAAGACCTTTTATTTTAACTCACCTTGCATTTTCTGTAGACATTTTTTGCTGCTCGCGATGAACTCCTCGTGCTGAGTTTTATGGTTAAGATTGGCTCAGGTTGGTTGGTATCGGAGCATGTGGAAACCGATATATGTATCGACACATCCTTAAATGTAGCATTCGCAGAGTCGTCTATCTAAAAGAGAGAGTGTGGCTGCATGTTTTCATTCCTGCCTAATATTCAGCGTTCATAATAGTAGTTTGAAGACTTGGAACAGCTAATTAAACATCAGAATCAGGTGTGACTCCTGTGCGGTAGAAACGAAAGCCTGCAGCCACACACACCCTTTTTGCGGATGAAATTAAAGACTCCTGCTCTACAGCGTCTGAGGTTTTTGGTTCTGCTGTGGTGACTTGTAATTACAAAAAACGATTTAGCAGTTAGCACCGGGAGAAAAAGCTTATCAGGAGATGACCCGCTTGCTAACATTACACCGAGGCCGTCCTGCACCTCGGTTGGCTAGGTAGTGAAAGGTACATACAGGTCGTCATGGTTACAGCGAGGGATAAATATACTTTCTGTAAGCATATGTTCTGCAAGACAGAAATCAGCGTCTTGATATTTATCATTTGTTCCATTGTAACACTTTCAAGCTCAAATATATAAATTAAAAAAGTGACAGCATCGTTTTAACTTGCTAGCTAGAACGGTGTCCTGCTGCCTTTCCCTTCAAACTCAGTTTCCAGCAAAGTTATGCGGTACATACTGAATCTCTGCTACGCTGGAACTTTAGACAAGCTGAACAAACTGTGTTCATGGTCATTCAGGCATCTAGAGCTAAAAGCTGAGGTTGATGATGTTTTTGCTAAAAATAATTGCTAAAATGCATAAAACTTTGTTACAGCTTTACTACTGACTGTTAGAAAGCACTGACACTGGAGACTTCTTCCATAAATGTTAAATAAATATTAAATCTCCTTACAGAAAACTTCACTGTAGGAACAATTGCAGACGTTTTCTCTGTTATGAATAGATCAGTACTAGCGCTTATTGTTTCTTAGAATAAACAGCTCTTCTAGAAAGTTCCACTCGCTTGCCTGATTAGAGCAGAGATTATTTTTGTCCATCTGAAAATTACAGCTCTGTGTCATCACCTTGTCTGTGTTACAGATATATCCGGTGTCAGAAAGAGTCCGGGAGGAGTTTTGAGAGGGATAAGCTGAAAAGACAGGACATTGAAGCCTGGTGAGTGTCCGCTATCAGTGCGCTTTGTGTTTATATTAGACACAGAGTGTTGTGATTGTCACCATATCATGTGTTGGGGTTTTTTTTTTTTTTGCTCCTTCTTCTCTCTAAAGGCACCTTTACAAAATGGTGGACAGCTGTCGCCAGCTGACGGGCTCTCAGAGCGGAGGAGACGAGGACACGGCCGGCATGGTGACCATCCTGACAGGGTACGCGGTGGAGGAGCTCGCCGACCGCTCCGCCCCCATGAAGGTTTGTGGAAAAGCGAAAGCACCGTGCCAAAAGCATTCGTGTGGAATGCCATAGCGACGTGCCGTTTGATTTGTACTCGCTAAATCGGGTGGTATGTGCAGCTGTCTGATACGCTGTCCCCTGGCTATCTGTCTACCTGCCTATTTTTAGAGGCTCTCGAGGTTTCACGCGTAATTAGTGCCCCGGTTCAGGCCTGATGCTAACAGAGGGTTAGTGCACATGCAGAGTGAAATCCGAGTTAAACCCAGGGCTGAAGTTGTTAATGCTGCTGTTATGTTCTGTAGCACAGTCATAGAGACGAAATGTCTGAATGTCAGAGCACTAACACTAATTACTGAAGTGCATTGCTAACTGCGCACTAACAATTCCTTTTATTTTATCAGTTATCAACGTTCTATCAGGATTAAAACTGTGATTTCTAGAAAGTCGCTAAAGCTTTATTGAAACTCTGCGTCATAAGACTGACATAACCGTGGCCAAAACACATCAGGGCAGATGTTCTGTACTGACTCCTCCTGACTTCTCCTGACTCGTCATATCCAGGTTTATTGAACAAGTCATGACAGTTACATGCTATTTTTTTGTTAAATTTAGTAGTTTTTTTTTTTTATTTCCCTTTAATATAAAAATATTAGTATTTATACATCATGACTACTTTTTGGTTAACTTTTTTTTTTTCTTTTTCTTTTTCTTGTTAAAAAATGGTAAAAACAAATTCCATGTATAAAAAATAGTAATTTAATTTTTTTCCTCATTTAAAAAAACTAGCATGTAAATATCATTACTATATATCTTAGATTAGATTAGATTAGATTATATTATATATAATATATTATATTAGATGATAATCTTCCACCCTCCCTTGTGATGGAGATAACAGGAAACGAAGTAAATAACGGACGAGGCAGAGACACAGAAGCGTTCTGCATTTTATATTGATCGGTACAGACTTGTGACTTTTCTCAGAAGTTCTAACACTCTGATCTCGTCCCTCTCTGACAGTCGGCCATCCAGGCGGTGGCGACGGCGGGAATGGAGCTGAAGAACATTGTGGAATTTTACCGGCAGTGGAAGGAAATGGGCTGAAAGAGACGGAGGGACAGGGGACTCAGCCCGGCACTCAGCTAATCACACATCGACTCCCTCTCTCCTTCTCTCTCTCTCTCTCCTTCTCTCTCTCTCTCCCTCATTTTACTGCTCTGTCTGTGTCTGCATCTCCAGGGTTTAATAAAAAAAACTCAGAATAGAGAAGGAAAGACGGAGGATGATACGGAAGTGTTTGGAAAAGCACCGAAACGGGACGCAAAAAAAAAAATAACTCCACAAAAGGTCGGAGTGAGAGAGAGAGATGTAGCAGCGCTAAAAGTGTGCCTGGTTTTGTCATGACCAGATGAACGAGTATGAGAAACACACACACACACACACACACACACACACACACACAAACAATAAGTATACATATATATAGAGCAAGAGTTTAGACTTTTTTGATTATGGTCCTTTTTTCCTCTGTTCTTGTTGAGAGGGAGTCGCGTCTGCGTCTGTGTCTAACTAGTGATGCAACGGTAACCAACTGAGCAAATGAACCCGCTCAACACACACACACACACACACACACACACACACACACGCATCCCCACCCGAGCAGAACCGCATGACCATCCGGTTTCACAACCCGGTCCTCTGCAGAGCGACTCCTGACTCCTAGGTTCACGAAGGACTCGGATCATTTGATTTGGATGTACACTTTCTTTCGGATGGTTTTCTTTTCTATCCTACATGGCTGCTTTTTCTTTTTTTTTTTTTTTTTTTTTGGGGCTTGTTTGTGATTGTGTTTCTGTTCATGAAGACAGACAGTGTAAAGATGTAAAAGCAGATGGTCGGTTTTACTTGATTTTATTTTTCTATGTCGTTCCTGCATTATAATTGCTCTTTTGTAGGCTTCACTGTAGTGACGGGGGACGTGGGGGCGGGGCTTCAGCGCCTCTTCCAGGAGTACAAAACAGGTTTCCGTGCAGAGGTGACGTCACCGCCCTGATCGTCATCTCGCCCTCACAGTTTTCTCATTAACATACGTGAAGGTAGTTCTGTTCAAAAATATGTGCCCCGTCATAGTCATCCCACAACGCACAGTGAAAAGGAAACCGATGTATGTGTGAGGCATTAAACAATAAAAAAATCATGAGAAGCAGCAGACTTTTGTCTCTTTTTTTCCATGATTTCTTTTTCTTTCTTTCTTTCTTGAAGACATCCTTGTGTTTTTTACAATTAAGGAAGGAATCATTTCATTTCCATGATGTAGCACTTTAACGAAAATGTCCTCAGGCACCTTTACCCTCAAGACCATGAATATGCAAATTAGAAACATGTCTACTCTTTTTTTTTTTTTTTTTTTTTTCCCCTAGTCATGCTGCCTTCAAGTCCTCCTCGAAAGTTCGACGTAGAACTTCATTTGTTTTCATTTATTTATTATTTCTATCATCATCAACAGCAAGAAGTTTGTTTACTGAATGAAAATGAAGAGCTGAGTTAACATGCAGAATTACAGTGTGAGTCTCACCCTCTGCTGTAGGCGTTGTGTTCATGTTGGCGGCTGCTGTGACTTTTTGTTATTGACGCCCTCCGACTAGGAAAGTCGGGACTCATTGAAAAATATTTTCCCAAGTTGTAGTTATGATGTTGCAGTGGTAATCATAATTATGATATTTCCAACAGGACTTGATGACCGCATTACTCCCTATTACATGTACGGAATTTGCATATTGGACATGATTGGCTCTTGTAATTTATGATGCAATAACACTCATTAGACAGTGTCACATGCTTGATACTAACCACTTTAAATAACTTTCTAATGAGATTTTATGCTCCTTGGATTTTTTTTTTCTTTTATTTAATCATTTTTTTTTTTTTTATAAGGAGAAGTAATAAGTAATAATAAGTAATAAGGAGAAGCAACCTGATGTTCTTTAACGTTAACATCATAATGCTCCAATAGGGATGCATTGATGCTATTTTTCCCCATGTTGAAATGAGTATGAAAAAGATGTTTTAAAGGTGTTGTGGTGAGGATGCATTGTTTTCTATTCATCAGATCATTTATTATTGTGTTTATTATTATTATCATTATTATTATTATTATTATTATTATTAAGAAGAATTAGTTGATATCCATGTACAGTATGTACAGTTGAGTGAGGAAGTTTGGGATTAAATTAAATTCCTGAAATTAAATACAGGGGGGAAAAATCCTTCATTATTACAGATTAGATTGATTTATTAGATTGAATTTTTAATCCCAGGGTGAAATTCACAAAATGGCCTGTTATTAATATAATGCTCTGCAAAAGTCTTGGGTACGTGCCAAGAAATGCTGTAAAGCCAAGTTCCCTTGAAAAATAATCAAATAAAACAATTCTAGATTTTTAAAAAGAAAATACCGTGAAATATTAAGTAATAAAAGTACAGTGAAGAGCAGTAAACAGTAATAAACTGAACAAAGTCAATATTAGGTGTGATAACGCTTTGCTTTTTAAAAAACATGTAAAACCCAGCAGACTGCATTATGTTTTTTGTCTTAAAAGTGATCTGTTGCATAATATGATGCTTTCTTTACTGACATATAAACATTATTCTGTAACATTTTTTTTTCTAGAAAAGAATAATATAAAGTGTTTTTGTACTGACTCAGTAATGCAGAAGTCATAAAATAAACATCGATAACCAGATGTGTACTAAAAAATAGGGATGCATAAGACTTTTGCACAGTACTGTGTATATATAAATATTTAAAAAAAATCCAAATTATGTCAGGTCAAAAGATTGCATCGTCCTTTTTTGAATGTGATGCATTTGTCGTTTTTTTTTCCCCTTTATAACCGCCTCTAACTTACTTCCATCTTCTCATAGCAATTTTTGGATCCTCTCCCTGTCTAATCAGGTCTAGAGACAGAGAAAGTCATGATGGAACTTTTTTATTTTTTTAAACTGTTTGTCTTTACATTTTGCATTTCCAACTTTTTATGGGAAGTCTTTTGCTTAAAAAAAAAAAAATTGCAAAAATAACAGTATCAGTCCCCCATTGCATGAAATGGGGGTGTGCAAACTTTTGCACTTGGCTGTATATTTATAGTTCAATGCTATACTTTCTTTACTAACATAAAAAAATTGCTAGTTGCTAGAAGTGTTACAATAATCCCAGGGAACGAATCCCTGTACCACAAGGTCACGTTGTTGAGAGCTTATGCAGCTCTCTGCCTTCACGCCACGTCTCTTAGCACGATTCGGGTCTCGTGCAGCCCCCTGCTTGTGCCTCATCAGGCCACTCTATAGTTAGCGCTTCTTGGCTGAGGCTGTGGTACCACCCAGTCGAAAGATAACCAGACGCTGACCTCCTTTTGGGGGCAAATGACTCGAAAGTCCTGAATCCTGGCTCTGTTCCAACTTTGTGGCTTCGCTGAAATGGAGCATGTGGGGAAAGGGCTACTGACGTGTCTCCTAATGAAGCCTTCATTCTCTTTTTCCCCATACATCCAGACATAAATCCAGGAGAACTCTAAGCATTGGGAATCATGAACCACTTTAAGTTTCTTTCTTTCCCCAAAAGGATCTTGAGCAATTCTTTGTAATTGCTCTCTACTTCACTGCTTATGGAGTGTGCTGCTTATTTATAGCACATGCTATATATATATATATATATATATATATATATATATATATATATATATATATATATATATATATATATATATATATATATATATATATATATATATATATATATATATACATATATATGGCCAAGTCAGTCGCCTGATCTCAACCCAGTAGAGCATGCTTTTCACGTCCTGAAGACAAGACTGAAGGCAGAAAGACCCACAAACAAGCAGCAACTGAAGGTGGCTGCAGTGAAGGCCTGGCAAAGCATCTCCAGGGAGGAAACTCAGAATTTGAGTTTTGAGAACATGGGCTCCAGACTTCAGGCAGTCATTGACTGCAAAGAATTTTCATCCAAGTATTAAAATTATGGTTATATTTACAATTATGTCACTTTGTCCAAATACCTTTGAGCCCCTGAAAATGGAGGTACTTTGCTTAAAATGGCTGTAATTCCTAAATGGTAAATGCCATATTTTTGTGGAACCTCTTAAAATAAAGCTGAAAGTCTACACTTCGATCACATCTTGATTGTTTTATTTCAA
>CM040475.1:1777704-1851282 GCA_022758105.1 Pangasianodon gigas
CTCTGGACCTGACTGTATATATAACACACTTGTGACATTTATGGCTGAACTACACCACAAAGGCACTAGACGACAGGCAGCCTTCCTGCAGGCTGATGTTTTTCCACTCATCCAGGCTGTTTTTCATTGTTAATATCTGCTTTAATCTTGAAGACATTTTTGATACAGATACACCAAGAACCTCAAAAGAACTGCTAAGGACAGGGATCGGGTCCAGTAAAGTATTTCAGTGGACCAAACCGAGTGTTCATGAAAAAACTTGCTGTCGTTCAGCGACTCTAGTTTTTTAAACACGAACCATCATGGCTTCTGTAGCAGATCCTCTAATCACACACATTTAAATGATTTAGCTAAAGGCAGCTCATCAGACCAGAGACTGGCTACAGGGCGAGAGACATTAACTCAGTAATGAGAGTGTTTTCACAGCGCTGGTCAACAGTGGTCACGTGAAGCTCCAGTACAAAACAAAACATAACTGCTTCCAGTCATCTTATTTATAGCCATTCATGGTTAAGCATTAAAAGCTACCTGTTGTTGCCATTCAGTCATGCAAGTCACTTATCCACATCTTTACAAACAAGGAATTTTATGTAACTTGACTTTCAGTTACAGCTGAATACTAATACGTTATCGTTTCTATAGTAACAGCTCGTTCACGGGGATTTGTACGGTGGACACTCGACTAATAAATGGATTCAAAAAACCCAAAAACGTGTAACGTGTGATATGTTGAAGTTTTCTGCAAGGAGACCTTTATTTAATTTAACGCTGATGGAAGGAGTCTCCAGTGTCAGCGCTTTGTAACACTCAGAGGTAAAGCTGTAACTTTCCGACATCTTCAGGACAGAGGAGTTTACGCTTCATTGCGGTTTCTCACTAACATGACAAGCTGCGTTTGTTTGTGTTTTTTTTTTTGTCTTAGTAACTTAAGAGCAAGAATTTGTTCAGACAAATTCCGCAGACATTCCACACCAGTAGATGTAACTATAAACAGATAAAAAGTATAACATGGTGGTGTTTAAGACATAAAAGAATTGTAATCGTTTACGAAGCTCTGTGGTATAAGAGAAGTAAAAGACTTCAGGCTGGTAACAGCACCCCCTCGTTGATGATTTTCCTGTAACAGCATGACACGGAGTGTTTTATTACTTTATGATAGCGGTAGTGTGTAGTGTCACTCGGATTGTTCGCTCTGTTGTTCGCTCTGTTGTTTAAGAGGTCTAACAACTTTTTAATGAGTACTGAACTGAATGTCCCTCAAAGGTGTGTCTTCTGTCCCAGGTGTGTATCTCTTACCTGGGAAATGGCCACAGTGCACGTTTAAATCTCATTTGAGATGCATGATTGTACCCTAAATGGACAAAAATAAACTAAACTAAGCTCAAGCTGTCCTGTTGCATAGAGATTCGTTGTTTTTATTTATTTATTTATTTATTTATTTTTGCTTTAAATTACTTGTATGGCTGGATTTGAAGGCCTGGTGTCACGCAGCCTGTTGTGAACCCGGTGTTTTTGTGCAGCTTTGTTCTCTTCACTGTCTCCTGATTCCGCAAAACAAAGCGTCTTTTCTGCGCGCTGTCCAATGAGCGCTGCGCTCCAGAGCGCACAGGCGGAGGAGGATCTCCACTCTGCTCCACCAGCTCAGCTCTGCGCAGCTCCAACAGCTCCAACAGCTCAGCTCCACTCTGCTCTGCTCCAACAGCTCAGCTCCACTCTGCTCAGCTCTGCTCCAACAGCTCAGCTCCACTCTGCTCAGCTCTGCTCCAACAGCTCAGCTCCACTCAGCTCGCTGCGTTTCCCAGCTTTGCGGCGGAATGTGAGGGGGAAGAGATGATCCTCCACTCCACTGGAGCTTTCTACTTTCCCCTCATGGAGCTTTAATCACAGCTGGAGCTTTAACACACTGAACACATTTCACTTTCTAAAGAGACAGGAATCAGCCCTGGATTCCAGGCTGGCGGCTGCGTCCCTGCACCCGAGACGCGCTCATGAGCTCATAGACCAAATCAAGTGCAAAGGTTTGGCCTTTATTTCCTTCATCTGACCCATTTTCATCTGTATAGCTGTGTGGGTGTCTTGTTAAACTTGTAGTGCACTAAGTAGGGCTCATCACTCACTCTTCCACACCCTACATACTTCTCTTGCTTTTGTTGTCTGGATGTTTTTCACACCACAAATGCCACTAAATCCATGTTACCAAACCAAACACAATAAAACGCATTACAGCTTCAAAACAACTTGTTTTTGATACTTATGGTCTTTAAAAATCTGACTTCACCCCAGTCCCTAAGCAAACTCATTATAAAGACGAACATGAAGTTCTTTTGGAGGCGTTTTGGCCACGCCTACTTTGGGGCCGCGTCCCAAACCGGTCACTTAGTCATCCAACTTTATAGTGCTCATGGATAAAGGACTTCTTTAAAAGTGTCTAGCCTGCTCAACCACTCAGTTTAACCTCCCTCGTAGTGGAGCACTAGGTAGGGTGCTAGTGCGGATTGGGACGAGGCCACGCTGTAACTTTTTCCCTCCACTAGCTCAGTGGTGTGCAACAGTTTCTCTCGCAGGGATGAAGAACATTCCACAGCACTGTACGTATCCCAGTTTTGCCACTTGTTTATGGAATTATTTCATTTTAGTTTGGGGTCTGATCTCCTTGGGGAACTTCTCTGCATGTTCCATGGAGTGTAAAAGAAATTGCATGTGTGTTTTTATGATGTTTGAGTATTATTTTTGTTTGTTTTGTTTAGCAGTGGGATTATAAACTTTTCCTGAAGTGAGGTTTTGGAAAATTCTCTCTGCGCGTGCTGGTACTTTTTTTTTCCTCTGCAGCATGCACACAGCAAAGCCTTTAAAAAAAAAAAAAATCATGTATGTGTGTGTGTGTATGTATGTATGTATGTATTTATTTATTTATCTATTTATTTATTTATTTATTTATTTATTTAGGTAAGAGTTGCACACGATTTGCTTGTAACTCGTGCTCCAGTATGAACATGAACATTTTCTAAAAATATACCATACACATTTGCATTTGGTTTATCATTAACACACTCTCAGGTATAAAGTTACCTAACTGTACTTGTCCTTGTCCCTGGTCAGAAGCATGAATGGTGCATGCTCTATATATTTACTATTATTATTATTATTATTATTATTATTATTATTATTAACCTGGGAAAGGGCCCTTTAATTACCTCTTAGAGGTGCATCAGTGGTCCATCATTTATCTTTCACCTTTAAAAATAAATACTAAAGGTACAGATCATGCATACGAAGGAAAAGTACAGTTCAGTGCCTCTTATTTTTATAAGCTGAAGATCAGCATTTGGCACCTGAGGAAAACAGAAACCTTGGCACGAGTTCTCTTTTGTTTTCTCAGAAGTCACATCATTTTCACATATTTCACAGCTATTTCACATCACATGCTTTATTGCACATGTGCTGTTGCTTCAGTGTAGACAGGCTGGAAGTTTCCTAGGAACCCATTCACTTTGCATTTCTGTTACATTTTCCACTTCCTAAAAATGCAAGTTGAGCAAGCTGGGTTTTTCTTACAGCTCTCTGAACAGCAGCTCGGACCTTCCTCAGTTAACAGCTGCACTGAAACCTGACATTAAACCATCGTTTGTAGGTCAAATCGCTGTCCTGACATGCAGCTGATGAAACGTTTGTGTGTAACCGGTTTGGGGATGAATTATTAAATGGGTTTGTTTAAGAGGTGGAGGATATGACCAAATTATCGTATCATGATACTTAAAGACATTTCTGCGATACTTGATGTATCATGATGAACAGGTTTGCTAACAAAGTGCTGGCAGAACAATAGTGCTTTTAAAAATTAGTTTAAAAATAGGTAAATAATTTAAGACGGGGAGGGGGGTTTGGGTGGTGGGGGTCCAAAAAAATTAACATTTTACTGTTTTAAAGATTCAAAACTGTACAAATCGGCGGCTTTCTATCAGTTTGTAACTATTATTTAAAAAAAAAATTAAATATTATAATATTATGTGACAATAGTATATTGTGACATAATCGATCATGATATGGATATTATATCGTCATATCGATCAGCCCTGTTATGAGATGATACGCAGGGTCTACATTCAGTGACCTGTAAGTGCAAAACGCACTAAAAAACCAAATACACCAGCGAAATTGAACAAACTCATCAACTCAAAACAGAAAGGGGCGGTCCTTATTCAACACACTTGTTTCAGTATTTTCAAAAATGCTGTTCGTGTGAATGGGGATTTTTTGAAAATATTGTTTGTGTGAGGTCATTTCAG
Source organism: Pangasianodon gigas (assembly GCA_022758105.1). Classification (NCBI taxonomy): domain Eukaryota; kingdom Metazoa; phylum Chordata; class Actinopteri; order Siluriformes; family Pangasiidae; genus Pangasianodon; species Pangasianodon gigas. The sequence goes on from CM040475.1 coordinate 1,781,991, forward strand.
AGTTCAGAGTTCACTTCAGAGTTCAGAGTTCACTTCAGAGTTCAGAGGTCATTTCAGAGGTCACTTCAGAGGTCACTTCAGAGTTCATTTCAGAGTTCATTTCGAAAACACTTTGTGTGGAAGGAGATAACTTCAAAAATGATGTTCGTGTGAATGGGGATTTGAAAATATTGTTTGTGTGAGGTCATTTCAGAGTTCAGAGTTCACTTCAGAGTTCACTTCAGAGTTCAGTTCAGAGTTCAGTTCAGAGTTCAGTTCAGAGTTCATTTCGAAAACACTTTGTGTGGAAGGAGATAACTTCAAAAATGATGTTCGTGTGAATGGGGATTTGAAAATATTGTTTGTGTGAGGTCATTTCAGAGTTCAGAGTTCAGTTCAGAGTTCAGTTCAGAGTTCAGTTCAGAGTTCAGTTCAGAGTTCAGAGTTCACATCAGAGGTCATTTCAGAGGTCATTTCGAAAACACTGTGTGGAAGGAGATAACTTCAAAAATGATGTTCGTGTGAACGGAGATGTTTTACAAAACGCTGATTGTGTGGACGGAGAAATTTTCTAAAAAAAGTGCCGTTCCTGTGGATGTTCGTTTGCTCATTTACGATCCTCTTGTGCAGTTGACGCAGCTGCAGTCGGCCTCCTGACTGCGTCCACTGCGCAGACATGAAGCTCGACACACAGCAAGCACAGACTCGTACTGTGGACTGCGAGTGATAAAGACATCTATTGAGGATGGTCATGTGACCGAGTCACGAGCCGAGGGGAAGAATGTAAACTCGTCTCATCTTAAACTCGTCTCGTCCAGACACACGGAGCTAGACGAGACGAGTTTAGGACGTCATGCTGTTGGGAAAAGTGTGTAACAGTGATGCAGCAGTTCATCTTTATTTTATTTCCTGCAGTAACACAGTGTTACATTTTCGGATTAAAGCTGAGATCAGTAATATTTAAATCAGAACACTAATATTAGTAACATTGTATTTGACGATGTTTTTGCACGTATTTGGGCAGCTTTACGAAAATTTCTGCTCAGATCAGGTGTGAATGTGAGTGAGATCATTTGCACACAGAATAATTGCTAACGGAATTAAATTTGCTCATTAATGTTTAAAATAAATTACATATATTGCATATGTTTTCATAAAACATCTGCTAGGATTATATAAATGTATTTTATTAGCTAGCAGTTCATGTAACTAGCTAGTGATAGATAATTTAGCTAGTGGCTAATGTTAACTGGCTAGCTAGCCTAGGTATTTACAGCTTGGTGGTTGATGTAAGTTAGTTAACTAGTTAATGATGGATAAATTATCTAGTGGTTAATGTTAGTTAGCTGGCTAACATAGTTAGTGTTAACTTAGCAGTTGATGCAAGTTAGTGAGGGATAGCAGATAGATAAATTAGCTCGTGAGTAATGTAAATTAGCTAGCTAACCTACCCACAGCTTAGTGGTTGATGTAAGTTAGCTAATAATAGGTAAATGATCTCTTTATTAATCTTAGCTAGCTGGCTAACCAAGTTAGTGTCAGCTTAGTGGTTGCTGTAAGTTGGTTAGCTTACTAATGATACATTACTTATCTAGTGTGTAATGTTAGTTAGCCAGCTAACCTAGTTCATGTCAGTTTAGCAGTTGGTGTTAGTTGTTAGCTAATTAACCTTAACTGAAATACCAACTTGTATTTAAATGTTAGATGATTTAGCTAGCATGCTAGGACTGGAAAGTAGCTAATAATAACATTTTAGGGGACCGAAGCAGGTACAAACTCTTTTTTCATGATTTCGATGTAATAACTTTAGATGATATATAGCGATATTCGATCCACACATCAATTTATTGTCACTAATATTCGATTTATAAAAGCTGAGAAGACAGCAGGGGATTGTGGGTAAAGAAATGTCTCATAATAAGATGAATAAGATGCTGTTGAGGTTCTCGGATTAGCGAGATTTTGTAATGCAGAATTGCACTAATAGCGTGAGTGTTTATTGTGAAATGACAGTAAACATCATGAGATGCAGTCAGGGACTCAAATCAAATCACATCCCTGGGTCATGGAAAAAAAAGCCATAAAAACACCATTCTTCTTCTGCAGAGCTGTGTGTGTGTGTGCGCGCTAATCTGTTGTTTATAACGCAGTGTGTTTATCAGCGGGGGACTTGGAGGAAGTCTTGCTCATCGTCACTTTCGACTGTTTTATCCTTGTGGTTGTCGCTGAGGGAGCTGAGCTTCTGTTTCGGAGTGTTGTGAAATAAACTGGTGTGTTTCCAGGCTAGAAATGTTGTGGAATGTCACAAAACAAGTTAGCGCTTACGTTATAGCAGGGATTCCCAAACATTTTGAACAAAACCTAAAAAAAAAGGACATTATGAATTTTCTGCCTTGACCGGCTTATACTTTTATTTACCGGCTTGGACATTTTATTACATATAAGTGACAACGTTTAAGTGCACACAGAGATATATCTGCATACTCTGGTGTGTTTTTTTTTTGGGTTTCACGTTGTTTAGAGTCACGCTTGTGACTCCATATTCAAGAAACGTTCTGTTGTTCCACCGAGTCAGAGTCACTCAGTGTTGTCAAGGAATTAGCAGAGAATTCGGAGAAATCCATTTGTCCATTTTTATTGCTGAATTGCTACGTGAAGATGCACTCTTTACGTACTCTCAGTAACATTTCCAAATAGTAACAAACAAAATCCATCTTCATAGCTACAGCGATGACAGATAATAGATAAATATGATAGATATGATAATAAGATCAGATAATGAACGATAAATTATTTAGTGGTTAGTGTTAACTGCCTAGCTAACCTAGATAAAGACAGCTTAGCAGTTGGTGGAAGTTAGTTAGCTAGCTAATGATGGATATATTATCTAGTGGTTAATTGTAGTTAGCTGGCTAACCTTGTTAATGTTGACTTAGCAGTTTGTTATGATGTGGTTAATGATGTGATGTAATTTTTAATTCATAAAATAAATGAATGAAACAAAGCAGGAGATCCTCTTAGAACACCATTTGTGAATCAAACCACCCTAATTTGGGAATTCTGCATTTGTCGGTGGTCGAAATATATAGTATATTTTTTGCAGATGTGTGCCAGTAAACTACGAAAACAGTGAGGCAAAAGTCCAGCGAAACTGCAACTTAATAATAAGATACAGTCCCGTCTTCCTGTTTTCTATTGGCTCATAAGACCGTGGTTTGTGAATTCGCAGGTCACGTAGATAAATTCTGTGGAAATAACTGAAAATAACCACTATGTTTGTCTTTCACTTCCTTCTTTTCCCCTTCATTGAATTTTATCTGCATGTGTGCTTTACCCAAGAAAGAAAAAAGCGTAATTTTCAGATTTGGCTCCCCTATCACCATAGCAACCAGTTAAAATCATAAGTAAGGTTAAACCGATGTTTGGCACTTCTACTCTTGAAGTTAATAAGACAAAAAAATGCAGGTTGTTTACCGAGAAACTGGAAAAAGACTTTCCCATGGTGGAAAACTAATATCGCTAATGTTAGCTAATTTAGCTAGCTGGTTAGTTAAGTGCTCGTAAATGTTCTCGCAGGTCGATAAGTGGGATTTCAGTATCATCATTTTTCTCACTGATTTATTTATTTTTTTATTAATCCAAAGCCAAACCTGTCAGAGTATAACGTTACCATGGCAATTTAAAGTAGCTAAGGTAGCTAGCTCGCAACTTTAACAGTGAGGTTCTCTGAGGAGAATTTCTGTGATTGGTCCGAAGACCAGTGACCAGTTTTATACAGTAGTACTCAGAAATTCTCAAGTCTTTAAGGCGTTGTTAACAAATGTAAATAAAACACTAGACTACAAAGTCAGAATTAGGCATCTCTCAGGAGTTAACTATCTAGAAATCACTTTCTTAAGTTTTAGACCCAAAACACAACAGCTGGGAACAACAGGCTTCCGAACGTGACCTTAAGGCATTGCTGGGAAATTAAAGTCGGCTCTTTTACGGAGACCCTCGTCACGTTTTCGCTGTCAGTTGAGGGCAGTGAACGCCGGTCCAGTGATGGCTATGTACAAAACTTCACCATACAACAGCAACAGTACAGAGACGCGGCGCATTTCCATCTGTTTTGTTTGTGAATGGAGACCGCGGTCATCTATATTTTCATACTTAAACATCCTGCTTCTTGTTCAGTGGGAAACCAAGCAGCTGTTGTTTTTCATAAAACCACAGCGCAGTATAATTCTGGATTCTGATTGGTCGTTGATATAGTGACGTTTTCTTTAAGGAGATGTTTATTTATGGAAGATTTATGGAAGGAGTCTCCAGTGTCAGCGCTTTGTAACAGTACGTTTTCCGCCACAGGAAAGTGTTTCTAGTTTCTAGTTTCACAAGCTGTATTTTTTTTTTTGTTTGTTTAAGAGAGTGAAAAAAAGAGAGGCTGGTGAAGGAGCAACGAGGTTCCACAACAGTAAATGTAACTATAAATGGATAAAAATACAACATGTCATTCTTTAATAAATAAAAATTTGTAATCGTTGGCAAATTGCTGTGGTGTAAAAGGAATAAAACACATTGTGACGTGCTGTTTTAGGAAAATTATCAACTTCAGGTTGGTAGCAGTAACTTCGCTTCAGCACATCACTCCACTGTTGATTATTTTCCTATAACAGCACAACACAGAGATTGTTTTTTCCTTAGTAGTTGTGTAGTAAATGATCCAGGATTCCAATGTGTTCTACTGGGATTGGGATTTTAATTTTGTTTATTTCAAAAATGCAAAAATTGTCTTGTTTTATTATCTGCCAATTTTAAAGACAATTTTTTTTAATATATATTTTCGAATTCCAGTGGATGGAACTTAAACCTATTTGTTGAAATTTTTCTTTTGACATGCAGTGTAAATAGTGCAGTAAAGCAAGATGGTATCCTGTTCTGATGTTTCATCTATAAGCAGGAAATCGTAACTCATTTTCTCAAAGATCTTCCTCACCGAGCAGGGTTTAAACTGGAGGAACCTGCTCTACTAAAGTTTCTTCACGCTGTTGCACTCCTCCACCTCTCTTCAGCAGGGGGGATCCAGCAGAAAAACCACCCGAGCCTCCCTCCTGAGTTCTCCGAGTTCTTTCCCCTCCCACATTTCCACGAATTAGTTTTTTTCCTGGAATTTGAATTGTTCAGAGGAACAGAAGGACAAACTCTGGTGTGGGATCACAGGCTACTCTTCTTTTTTTTGGGGTGTACGATGAGTTCTTTAGGAGGTGAAATGTTTCTCTTGACATGGTTTTCCTTCTGCGTGTCTCTGCTTGTCTGTTTCTTGTGTTTCTTTGACACACACGTGGGGTTAAGTTCAGGTTTTCCCAGATGCTTCACTCTTATAGATTACTGTACAAGTGTGGGCTCAATCATACCTTTAGAAATGTCATGACATAAAGTAAGTGTGTGTGTGTGTGTGTGTGAGAGAGAGAGAGAGAGAAAATATATCAGGATGCAGAGTGACAGCAAAACATTTAACGTTTAAGTTAACACGGAAGAAAAATATATCTTACAATTCAAATAGCTACTAGTTTTTGAAATATCACTGGATTCATGCAGGGTATAAAAGTAACGATTCTTAGAAAAGTGTAGTGCGACATAATTTATTATGATATTGATTTTTTTTTATTAATTAAAGAACTTTTTAAAGAACTTATTAAAATCCTCCTCTGTCCTGAAAATGTACGAAAACATAAACTTTCAGCTTTACCTCTGAATGTTACAAAGCACTGACACTGGAGACTCCTTCCATAAATGTTAAACAAACTTCTCGGTAACTTTCTTACAGAAAACTGATCAACGATTATACACGTTTTAAAAATAACTTTTAGCATCAGCTTTACGAGTCCCAGTGAATGAGCTGTTACTATAGAAACGATAACGTATTAGAAAGAGCGCATTAATATAAACCTGGGATTTATAGCTGCACTACTGGCCAATCTGACCAATCAGAATGCAGAATTCAACATCACTGCGGTAGACAGCAAAAATATATTGTAAAGCTTGAACAAGTGAAGTATTTTGGATTTGCAGAAAGAACAAAATAATATAATCAAGCAGTGTTTTGGATGTTTTCTAGATTCTCACCATATTCTGAAAAAGTATTTCTGGTGGAATTGATTGTGATTATCATTATCACGTTGTCATATCGTCCAGCTGTACATGTGAGAAGTAATGTGATGAAGGATCTGAAGCAGGTCACACAGTGTTTAGCACTTTTGACGTGCAGTTTGGGTCTTTGGAAGTTTTAGGTGAAAGTGTGAGCATTTCTGTTGTTCTTTCTTCCTCATTTTTGTGTGTGTTGGACGTGAAATGGTAAATGCCAGCGCTTATTATGTGAATGTGTATTATTACATGAACATGGGAGCGTGTTACATGTTGGTGAAGAATAAGAATAATGGACAGGAGAGCATGTCGTGTGAATGCGCGAGTCAAACTGAGCGACGAAGTTTAAATAACGACCCAAACTGCACATCAAAAGTGCTAAACACTGTGTGACCTGCTTCAGATCCTACAATAGTCCTTAACTAAAATAAAATCACAATATTTTAATAATTAAAGACACTTGATTAGAAGTGCAGTTTTATATCGTGGATTGACCTCAGCTCACAGCTCCATGCACGCTTAACACGTAAATCACAGTGAAATATAAAGATAAATATAAATGTGTCAGGAATGTTGAGTGTGTTGCCAGAAAAAGAATAAATCACTTTCATAAATAGCATCACCAGCCATACAAAAGACGCTTGTGTGTGTGTGTGTGTGTGTGATGATACGGCAGGCACAGAATGGTGTGTTGGCACGCTAGCATTGTTTCAGGCCTCACATCAACACTGACCTCTGTGTGTGTCTGTGCGTGTGTTTGGACACATCACACTGCTGCGTTATACAAATGTGACCAGGAACAAGATTACACAGTAATATACTGCTAATATAAAAGATTACACAATAATATACTGCTAAAATAAAAGATTACACAATAATATACAGCTAATATAAAAGATTACACAATAATATACAGCTAAAATAAAAGATTACACAATAATATACTGCTACAATAAAAGATTACGCAATAAGAAGCTGCAGTGACAGAGTCAGTGAGTCACTGTCATGAATACCACAGAAACGAACGTAAAACTAAGCTATACATGTTGTCTGTTTAAAATATCAGGCTAGCTAGCGAATGTTAGCTAGCTAGCCAGGTTAGCATCACATAGCGCTCCCTAGCTTTACCTCAGGGTTAAACTTGCTGCAGTGTTGCACTGCTTTTATTTTTAATTAAACCTTTATATGACAAACTAATGAAAGAAATTAAAAAAAGCCAGACGAGTTTCATTTGCTGTTTCAGGTAAATGCTTTTAGCGGCTAGCTTTACAGTAGCGTTAGTTATACTAAGTGTTTTGCTGTGTTTTTACAGTTTTTTTTTTTACTGTAATTTTAATTTACATACAGTATATTGGTGTACAAATGTTACTGGAATGTTGCACAACTAGTACAGACTCACAACGTCACAGAGTTACTCTGCTGCTTCGTATCTACAACTTTTATTTTCTAGTTGTCTAGTTGTTACGGTAAAACTTTGGTAACAGGAAACCTCGTGGCTGTGGAATGACAGTGTAATTTGGTTAGCCGGGGTGACTGTGGGAAACAGGAGCTGTCCGCTTCATTTAAAAATGTTACAATGTTCAGAGTCACGCTATTGCTTTATACTAACTGTATATGGGTCATATGCAAATCTCTCTCTCTCCCTCTCTGTTTTTCTCTCTCCCCTCCTCTCTCCCCCCCCGTTTCTCTCTTTCTCTCCATTTCTCTCTCTCTGTTTCTCTCTCTCTCTCCTCTCTCTCTCTCTCCGTTTCTCTCTCTCTGTTTCTCACTCTCTCCTCTCTCCCCCGTGTGTATCTCTCATTCTCTCTCCCCCCCGTGTGTATCTCTCATTCTCTCCCCCCCCGTGTGTGTCTCTCATTCTCTCTCTCTCCGTTTCTCCCTCTCTCTGTTTCTCTCTCTCTCCGTTTCTCTCTCTCTCTGTTTCTCTCTCTCTCCTCTCTCCCCCCCGTGTGTGTCTCTCATTCTCTCTCTCTCCGTTTCTCTCTCTCCCCCTCTCTCTCTGTGTCCCCCCATAGTGTTTCCTGTGTGGGCGGGGCCTGGCAGGGGCCGAGGCTGGTCCTGGCCTCTCTGTATAAAATGGGAGGCCGGTGAAGGGCTTCAGTCCTGGGGTTTGGACTCTCGGGTCTGGTGCATGCTGTGCCGCGGAGGCCGAGAGAAGCTCGAGCAGGCCTGTCAGAGAGGCAGGGGGGCGCTGCAACTACCGAAAGCCATGCTCCAACTCAGACTTCCCCGCCTCTTCAACATCCACCAAGTCCCAAAGGTGTGTTTCAGTTCAAGTGCCCTAGGTGTAGTCTAGTACACTTCATACCTTTTATACCTTTTAGGAATAAATGGCATGAGACAGAAGGCCAACTTTCGCAACAGACGCCCCACTGTTCCAGACTATTCTGTGTGATGTTATAACACAAGTGTGAAATATGTTACTGTTACCAGCATCAAGTTGATTATTTTCCTATAACAGGACACCCCAAAGTGTTTTACTCCTCTTAAGCCACAGCAATTTGTCAAGTTAGTTCCTTTTCTCACTTACGTTATAGCAGCTATAAGCAGTTGTTCCTTCACCCGCTTCTCTTTTTTCTCCCTCTTCAAGTTAATAAGACAAAAAAAACTCAGCTTTTCACATTACTGTGAAACCACAAAGCCTTCCATAAACAAATAAACATCTCCTTGACAGAAACTTCACCATATCAACGATTATATGCTTTTTTGTTAAATAATAACACATTTATAAAATCCATTTATTAATATGTTTAGATTATGTGGAGCGTCTACTGTACAATCTGCTGTGAATGAGCTGTTACTATAGAAACGATAATGTATTAGAATGAGCGCGTTAATATAACGTGGTGTAAATATAAAATACTCTCAGTTAATAGCTGTAAATGCAATACACCCGGAAGTAAGACGATTACGTTTTCTTTTTAACTTTTCTTCCACATTGTTATTCGAAGATCTAAGCATCTTGACCCGTTGTTAATCTACACTCTTTCTAAGAAGGTTCCTCAACAGTTCTAGCTTTCGAAAAGGGTTCTGCTTAGAAGATTTCTAAAAGGAACAGTTTGTTTTAGGGTTCTGCATAAAACTCTTAAAGATTCTTCCTGAGAAACAAATCAGAAGAACTCTGTGGAGTTTAATATAAATTATGTTTCATGTTCATTAGCGTGTATATAAAGTGATGAAAATTTTGTCCAGATTTCAAAGCTGAATTTTACAGTGTGGACGTCTGCATGGTCATACCCAGGTGTTTTGGGAGGACGGCATCATATCCGGTTACCGCCATCCTCAAAGCTCCGCCCTGGACTGCATCCTCAGCAGCTTTCAGATGACCAATGAGACGGTGAATATCTGGACCCACTTCCTGCCAACATGGTGAGAGATGCGGAGCAGCATGTGATGTTCACTCGCTGCCAAGTCTTTTAGTCGGCTTTCGGGGAAAAGTAGATTAGGCAGCAGTGGAGTGTGCACGTGTAGTTCCTCTTTGTGGTATGGCATGCATTTTTCAGTTTAACTATTAATATTAAGATTGTGGACTAATTTGTAAAAATTACTTGGCAGGCATGATATAATTAGTCTTATAAGCGGCTCACTTATAGCCCCGTTTGGTAGTGATGGGAATTTCCATTCTTAAGTGAATCAAATCATTTGATTCAATAAGAGTCGACTCCCAGATGGCTCCCAAATGACTCTTTGCCATTTTGTGGGAAACTCTGCAATATTTTGACCATTGAGAAAGTGGTTTTTTTTTTTTTTCAAAAAGAAATGATGACATGGGGACATATATTATATGTTTCAGCCATAGAGGACACTCATGCAGTTTGGACTGACAAAAGAACAAACAGCTTAGATGTTGGAAAGAGGTTTGCATGGAAGAGTTTTGATTCATTTACACTGCAGAAGTGACAGCATTGGCTACATCTTCAAAAAAAGAAAGAAAAGAAAAAAATGACTCATATATGTATGAGTTAACTCTATGTTAACCTATCCCAGTAGTTCAAATAGTAGTAATGTATCATTTGAAAATGAGTCGAATTTTCAACCTAAAAGAGTCGACTCATTTGCGAACGAAACATCACTACTATTTCGATGATTACTTATCCCAATAGTCCAACTAAGTGTGATGTTTCATTTGAGAATGAGTTGACTCTCGTCGTTTACCTAAAAGAACTAATTCAAAGAATCGACTCATTCATGAACGACGCTTCACTACTGTTTGGTTGAGTACTAAACCCCGCATTCCATACAATAGTGCTGTGTGAGAACCAATCAGCTCTGGACATTCACCTAAAAGAGCTGATTCAAAGAGTCAACTCCTTTGCGAACAACACATCACTAGTATTTAGACAATTACTTATTCTATTTCACATTAATTAACAAGAAAAATCCACATCTGAATAGTACTTATAGACTACAGTTGGTAGTGAGAGTACGCCTCTGCTTTGTTCCCGCTCTTGCTTGACTCCTCAGGTACTTCCTGTGGCGCTTCTGTGTGCTCTGTTCCACGGTGGACTTCCTGTCCGAGAGCTACACATGGCCGCTGCTGGTGTACATGCTGCTGATCTGTGTCTATCCGTTCACATCCAGCTGTGCTCATACCTTCAGCACAATGTCACCCGAAGCACGACACATCTGCTACTTCTTCGACTATGGAGCACTCAGCCTTTACAGCCTAGGTACACACACACACACACACACACACACACACACACACACACACACCAGGCCATTGAAACGCTCTGGCTGCTACTGTTCCATTAACTCACGCTGTTTGCTTTTTTTGGACTTTTGCTTGTGCACAGTTATTATATCATGTTCAAAAGCTACACTTCAAAGCTCTCAGCTCACTATGGAGGATGCGTGCAGATAAAATAACACGTAGCTGAGTTTCCTGGTTTCCCAGCACTAATAAAGAGTCAGAGACTATTGTACAATAAGCCAAAAAAAAAACACTTGATGTGTTCAAATGGAACTCCTGAATTGATTCTTTTGACGTGGGAAGACAAAAAAAACATGATGAACTATCCTTAAAAGTTGTGAGAATAGCAAACAGGGACGGCAAACCTAACCTTCTTCATAACCAAAACTAATGATTTAGCATGTAGCTGTTAAGACAAGACATGGAAAATATCAAAAAAAAAAAAAAAAGCTGTCACTACAATTACACTGTAATGCCACTTAGCAACGATAGAAAACCAAACATGTTCAACCATATTGAGAAAGGTCACCATTGTATTACGGCTCGTATGTGGTGAATCTGACAAGAGTAGACCGTGTATAAGAACACTTTAGGATTCTTATGAAATCCAGAAACAACCATGATCTCCATTTGCTCATGCTCATTCCTGCTTATTCAGAATAAAAAAAATTCTAGTAGCTAAAATGTTTGTGATTAAGTATATAATAAAAAAATCCCTGAATTATGTTTTCCTAAAGGATCCACAAAAATCTGTTCATAAATGTAACTGACTAAAGCCGAGTTCACGCTGTACGATATTAATATAATGCAACCTGCTCACGTTGTCTGTGGCTGATTTAGTGCCACTGCGACCAAAGATGGCCGATGAAAGAGTTCTGTCAGTGCGAGAAATTTCTGATTAAAATCTCAGTGTGTGAGTACTGCTACGACGCACGTCTAAAATCCACCAATAGGACGACAGCAGATTCACGAGACGGCTACAAATACTATAAAGCTATACAAATACTATACAAATACTATAAAGATATACTATACAGCTATAAATACTGTAATGTTGATGGAGAAACATAAAACGAAACATGCTAATGGACAGAAAAAAATCTCCTTATGAACTTAAAGTCACAGATTGCTTGTGTTTATGTGAGCCGGTTTTCTGCACGAACTGATGACGCTGATTGATGGCGTAAAGCAAGTCTATCGTTAGAGGATCTTCTTCATATAATCTGTCACGGAGAACACACGCTCTTACAGAATCTGTTATAGAGTTCAGCCCAGATCTTATTGCGATCTCGTACCATCTCGAGTAATCTCGAGTAATACTGTGAAAAGAGCGCTGAAATTCGGTTTAGTGCTCTGAATTGTTTTTTATTTTCAGAAATGAAATGCAGCTGGTTTTATTGTGGATGAAATCTTTTTATTGCGCAGGTTGTGCAATCGCATACGGGTCCTACGTGATGCCTGACTGTTGGGTGAACGGTCGGCTCCATCACCACTTCGTACCCATCGCCATCGCTAACACCATCTTCTGCACCAGCATGTCCTGCTACTCCAGGTGAAGACCACAATCACTGAGTCGTGTTGATTCATTTTCTATAACAGCAGCTCTGACAGTAGTGCAGCCGCAAATCACAGGTTTATAATACGTTATCGTTTCCATAGTAACAGCTCATTCGCAGAGATTTGTACAGTGGACGCTCCAAATAAACAGAATTAAAAATGTGTGTCAACATTGATATGGTGATGTTTTCTATAAGGAGACATTTATGTAACATTTATGGAAGGAGTCTCCAGTGTCAGCGCTTTGTAACAGTCAGAGGTAAAACTGTAACATTCAATTTTCCGACATCTTCACGACAGAGGAGTTTACACTTCTTTGCGGTTTCTCAGTAACACGACAAGCTGCGGTTTTTTTGTCTTATTAACTTTAAGAGAGAAATAAAGAGAGGCTGGTGAGTGAACGACTGTTTATAGCTGCTATAATGTAAGTGAGAACAGGAACTAACTTGTTTCGCAGAACATTAAATGTGACTATAAATGGATATTAAGTATGACGTGTCATTCTTTAATAAATTAAAACTTGTAATATATGTGCTACAAGAGGAATAAAACACGTTGGGGGTGTGTGTTCTAGGAAAATAAACAACCTCAGGGTGGTAACAGTAACTCCACTTCATCACACCACCCTGTGGTTGATTATTTTCCTATAACAGTGTGACATGGAGGGTTTTAATCCAACAAGAATTCATTCCAACTTACACAGAATTAGAAACACAGTTATAATGATTTATAAATCAGGGCTTCGTGCATCATATTTCCTTTTTTTTCAGGTTTTTAGAGTTGCAGTTCCCACACAGGAGTAAAATCTTGCGGACCGGAGCGTTCGTCATTCCCTTCATGTTCGATAACATCCCGCTTTTCTACAGAGTGAGTGATGATGAATGTGATTTTCACATCTTTGTGAACGTGCTTGCTGGGAAACGGTGTGTGTTTTTATTGGTGTTAGTAAGTGATGATGTGATGTTGTGTTGTAGCTCTTGCTGTGTTTCGGTGGAAGCTGCACTCACGCGGACGCTCTGTCCAGTCACTGCTATCACCTGCTGTTTGCTTTCCTCACCTGCTTCCTGTTCGCTTCTCACCTGCCCGAGAGACTCGCGCCAGGACGCTTCGACTACATCGGTACGGATTGGAAAGCGTTTTAGTATTTAAAACTACTGATAATATCACCCAAGCATTTTATTCCTGAGCACAGAGCTGTCTTTGAAATGTATAAAAAAAACAAAACGCTATTGAATTCTGGGTTGTGATTGGTCAGAAGGTGTTGATTAAGTTTCTGTAACAGCAGCTCTGACAGTAGCGCAGCTGCAATCATCGTAAAGCCGCGTGAAAATCATCTTGGCTCAGAATGCTATCGTGTTATGAAATGTTCTCATTTCATATACAAATGTATATTTTTTTTTTCCTCTCCCAGGCCACAGTCACCAGCTGTTCCACATCTGCGCCGTGATCGGCACACACTTCCAGATGGAGGCCGTTCTGGCGGATATGACATCACGCCGGGGCTGGCTCACCGCTCACTCTGCCACTCCGTCCTTCCTGGGAACGCTGGGAGCGCTGGTGCTCGGCATCCTGCTCAACCTGGGCATCATCGTCCTGTTCAGCGCCAGTCTGCCCCGTGCTCCAAACCTCAGCTCCGAGAAAGGAGTCACTACAAACCGCACGCTGCAGCCGAGCACCGCCGCGAAAGACGAGTAAAACTCTCAAGCACTTCAGAAAAATAAACTCTAAACATGGCCCAGGGACTTCTTTAAAAAATAGAGATGCACCGAAATTTCATTTCATTTAAAATAATTCTGCCAAAAATTAAGCTTTTTTAATTTGAAAAGATAACAATGCAAAAAAAAAAAAAACCCTCCAGAAATTTTTATTTTAATTATTTAAGATTCATTTTTAAATCATCTGATGTATAAACTCAAAAGGAATAACAGATTTTTGTGTCTGAGAAGGTAACAATGCCAAAAAAATGAGAAAAAGTTCTTTTAATTATTTAAGATTAATTTTAACGATAAAATCATCAAAATAATCAGTTACCAATTTTATAATATAAAGTTATCAAAATCAAATTCACAATAATCAAATTCCTTTGTTGTCTAAAAAGGTTTTAAAAAAAGGACAAAAATATTGAAAAAAATGTTTCAATCAAATGCATAAAAATGTGAACGACTTTTCACACAACTGAAATTGCTTCAAAAATAAAAAAAAAATATGACTTAAGATAAATTTTAAAATCTTTGCTACATTCTTGCACTAGTAAGTTGTTCGGTGTTGCGAGATGTGGAGGAATCTTCCACGATTGGTTTATTTTTAATCACCTTTAAGCCAAAAAAAAAAAAAAAAAGACTTTGGGGTGATTTTTGTAATTTCTGGCACAAACCAGTGAATAGTGCACATACGTATACGTTTTATACTAACTGCAGGTTCTATGTATTTTACTTTTTTGTCTGTGTTTGCGTTTTGGGGGTGGGGTTTGGCTTGTGAACGCTACAGAATCCAAAAGTGTTTTTTTTAAAAAAAAAAAGCATTTTCTTATAGATTTATATTCAAAATTAACAGCACTTCTTAAAAGCGTGACTGTTGGCTCCATGAGCCATTTGTGTGTTTGTTTTTTTCAGTAATTGTTTGTTTACATTTTAAAAAATTATAAAAATTTATATATATTTAAAACTCAAAAGATGAAAAAGATTAAATATATGTAAAACCTTACCATTTAAATACAAAATTTCAATATTAATATCAGCAGTTTTTCCTGTTTATAATTCCAAAAAAAAACCCAAAATTGTATATAAAAAAAATATCACGATATCTGCAATATCTCAGAGAAGCGTATTTTATACCTCATAATTAATTCATCACCATATTATATCGTCATTTCGCCCAGCCTTAATGTTTTTCATCTGAGCTTTATTCAAAAGCTTCATTTAAAAAAAAGAGATAATATAAAATATTATATTTCATACAATTTATGAAATGGTACGAAAAAAGCAAATTACTAAAAATTAGTCTTGAAATGTCTTGAATTTTTGCGTTTTCAGTTCGGTGCATCGCTATTTTAAACCATTTCCAAACAGTTTAGCACTTATGCAGTATACTACTTCATATTTGATCTACTTTCTAGTTATTTTAGTTCTTTATAGTTCTATAGTTTGGTATTTCAGCTGACGGCCCTGACATTACGACCTTTCTGTTAGAGAATTGTTCTGTGGTATGAAACAAGCAATATATATATTTTCTTAAAGAAAGTCACTTCAGAAAGGTCAGGGCTTAAATGAGGCGAATACTGAATTTTCTATGTTGCATTTTAACTCAAGTGCCTTCTAGGGATTTTTATGTACAAGATATTATTACGTCACTAATTTATGCAAATGTTACTCGTAACAGCAACCAACTGGACGACGTTACTGCAGAATCCGTCAGGGATTTCTTTCAGATTAAATTCCTCAATTTACGCGGTCGGTGATGGCGGTGAGCGGTTGTTGCCGTTCCTGTTTTCTGATCGTTTTACAGTTATAGGTTTATGACTACAGTGTAAATATTTATTATCTAGGAATTTTTTCGAGCATTATATAATCAAATACGCTAATCAGAGTGAAATTCTTTCATGCTAATATTGATTAAGAATATTGATTCATATCGATAACTGATTCTGTAATAAGATAGCGATACATCTGTGCACATTTACTTTAGTGCAACACGGAAATCCTTCTAGGAAATTCCGTTCGCTCGGCAGCCATCTTGTTTTTGGGGTTTTTTTTTTCAGTCATAACAGAAGACCATACAAAGATCATATCTACTTGAACAAACCAGAAACACATCAGATGACACTTCAGACACAGATTTCAAATAGCTGTTAAAATCTGACTAAATGGCATAAATGGTGTAAATGTACGGCTTTTAACACGTTTTAAAAAAACGTGCATGCACTTTTCTCCGTAACAAACGCAGCAAAGCTGTTTCTGTGTAAGAATCTGATAGGCTAGGCGTTTTATGCTAACCTCTTACCCAACAATTGGGCGATTGGATATTTTTACTGAAGGGCGGGACTTGTGTAATTCAGCCGCCATTTTGAGTGTTACACAGTGAGACTTTTCCTGTGACTTTTACACAAAGGTGGTGGTTATAAAGCTTCTTAAATCTTTCCTGACAACTGACATAACCCTACATAAACTTTTATAAAGACTTATTCCAACAGACGTCACCTGCAGGACTGCATTTGTCGACTTAAATGTCATAAATCACCTTCAGATGATATAACGACAAAATGGCATTGTGTAATGACACTCGAAAGTCATGGCAACTAACTATGTATATAGTTAGACTTTTGGTAACTTTCAATAAAGGTCATATCTCTAATAAACTATGAACATGTTCATTACATGTTATAATGCATTCATAAGGTATTATACACCTTGTTAAAATTATTGCTGAAAATGCATTACACTTTATAGCTATCTTTATTATGCATTACGCATCGTTAACACAATGCATTATTATAAAAATAGTGTTCATAACACTAAAGTGCACATGCCCCACTTTGCATAGTGCATTATGAGAAGATTTAATGGCGTTATGATGTTTTATAATGCATACGTTTTAACATTTTATAAATGTATTATAAACAATGCTACAAACTGTAATGCCTTTTCATAAATAACTATAATGTTGAATATAATGCTTTATTAATGCATTATAACATTGTGAATGTTTTTCTAAGTCATTATACATATGGCCTTCATAGAAAGAGATTTAATACATATAAACTGACTTTACTAAAGTGCCGGGAATAAATATATATATATATATACCTCTGTCATTAAGGTGTCATAGAATTATTATAACATTTCAAAACAATCTTAATAAATAAATAGTAAAACAAAAACATATTTATTAAAAATCACAAATATAGCAGTCACTTGTCATGACATTCTAATGTAAAGTGTTATGACAAAAAGAAATTACATAAATGTCACTCCACTCAGGTGTTCTGTCATCTCGACATAAACAGGGTTTTTTGTTGTTGTTTATATATTTTTTTATTGATAGCTGGTTCCTACAGGAACAAACCATTATAAATGTTTATGTAGGCTTGTGTAGGTTTATGTCAGTCATAAAGGGCTTATGTCAGTGTTATGCAGTGCTATGAGCACCACCCTGATATAAAGCGTTACCTGTAGACTCATAATTCAAACCGAAGAAGCGACGTGTGTGGATAGAATGGACCAATATTACCTGAAACAACATGAATGAAGAGAAAATGCTGATTTTTTTTTTCACAGTGTTTTTCACTTTCGAAGGAAACAATAATCGCTGACTGTCAGCATTTTTTTCCGTATCTACATCAAAAACATGAACGTTTTAGTGGAAATACTGATGCGAAAAGCTCACAGCGCAAGCAGGAATGCTTGCATCCGGTTTGCGGCACCACATTGTGAGTTTTTTTTAAATTGTAAGACATTTTGTTTACAGTCCTCAGTGTTGCACGCTCCAAACACATTCATGCTTAGATTAAAGACGCTTCACTGATCTCTGGAGATCAACCACGTTTCATGACGCTGCTGTGACCGGGGCTGTAAAGGTGCTACTAACCAGTCACGAGTGTAAATGAACAGCAAACTCATTTACACACACACACACACACACACACACATGCACTGCCAGTCGAAAGTTTTTAAACCTCTTGAGTCATGGGCAGCAAAAAAATGATGGAATTAAATGATTGTCCGATGCTGAAGCGTCTTGTTGAAGCTCTATCCTCAGTTGTTTGGCAGAGATTTGAGGCATTATGACAACGATATTCCGCTTCATTGGGATTAGTAGCTTCGGAATTGTCATCTGGACAAACGCTACAGCCACAGGATTACGGCTCGGACACGGATCCTGAAGCGTCATTGAATAAAACGTTGTAAAGTAAAGGGGGTGTAAAAGCCTTGACCTGGCAGTGTAAAGTGTGACTCTCATGTACGCTCCTGTGACTCGATGTGACCTGAAGGATTTAGAGCACACTAATGTTTCATTTATTTCCACGATTAGGTTCATTAATGTTCGTTAACGCTGTGTGTGCTGTTATAACCTCGTCTAGCGAGCTGCAGGTTTCAGTAGGAGTTGGAAAGGGTTCTGGGATCATGAAGGAAAGCAATAGTAAGTGCTGAGATGGTTATGTGGCGTCGCGTTTAATGTATCTAGAGCAGAAATTCTGTGCAGTGATATTTGTGTTTAAATTTTGTTTGTATCCGAATTAAATCAAACTGAATTTATCATTCATCTCAAATTCAGCGTACAGTTCAGTCATAAAATAATCAACTGTACAAAATTCAAATTCGAATTTTTCAATTGCACAACGCATTTCAAATTCTTTTTACGGCATGCAGTATTCATATTTATACATATTTATAATGTCATTTTAATTTTTTTATGATTTCATTATTTTTATTTTCTCTTATTCCTGTTTTATCTTGTTTCTTATTGATTTATAGTTAATTATTATTTCTTCTCATTTATATTCCTTTTTTTATTTTATTTAAATAATATTTATTTTAAAAAATAAGTCAAAGTATTATGTTATTAATTATAATATTCGTTACATTAAATTAATTGTTGCATCCAAAAACTCCAGAAAAGCAAACAATCACATATTCAGGGGTTTTTTTTTTTTTGGTTAATTTTTGTTTTGCGTTTTGTTTTTCAGCAGTCAGTAAATGACTCAGTTGTGAATTTGAAATGCTTCGTGTTGTTCCACCAAAATGAAATTTTGGTACATCTGATTATTTTAAAAGGAACTTTAAATACATTTTCATGCACGTTTGTGGTTTTTTGATCATGTTTCTGCTGAAAGGCGGTGTGTAAGGGAGTCGTGTTGCAGGTTGCGATGTTATGAAACTTTAGGTTTCAGTGTGTACGTCAAAATGTCTAAGTCTGCCTTCGATCTGTTAAATAAGACAAACTTTAAAACATGTTTAAATAGTTATTTAATAAAGAAATGGACTTTTCTTTACGGGGCACATGTTTAAGATGTTGTAGTTGGAGAGCAGGAAGGTTAAAGGGGAGAGGCAGGGTTTATTTCCAAAATGTTTTTTTTTTTTTTAATTAATCTCTAACTTTATTAAAATTAGATTAGATTTCTGTCGTTATCACCACAGAATAATGTGTTGATGTACGCTGATAACCCTGTTACAATAATACAGCACTTTGTGACTATAATCAGCTTTAACACTGATTAATTGCCCGTTTTTACAGTCGCCAATAAAGTATTTTTATAACTCGTGTGTGTGAAAGTGTGATTGTCAGTGAAATTTAAAAATAAAATGCACTAATAACTGTGCGATTGTGTTTCTCCTGCGTTCAGAGAATAAAATCTGATGAAATCTATAGATATGAGGTTAAATGTGTAACGTGTATAAATCTAAACAAGGCGTCCTTTTCCTTTACACTGAAGATGCAAAACATTATTTTTGATGCGTGCAGATTTTGAAAATGAAATCGTGATGTGGTCAGAAGGGGGCGTGAGTGGACCGAACAATTTTTGAAAAATAAATAAATAAAAAATCTCAGCTCCACAAATACTAAGAGTGATAGAAGATGATTAAAATGATATATCAATGCTGATTATTTTTTTAAAAATTCTTTGTATTATTGCTTCAGTGTTATATACACTAGGGTTCTTCTTATAATCATTTATTAAATAATAATAATAATAATAATAATAATAATAATAATAATAATAAATATGAATGATTATTATTACCAATTCCCCAGCAGTTCCTGTGTCCACCTTTTCACTGCACTTCTGTTTCATGTTTATTATTCTCATTTTTCACATTCTGTACATTTAGGTAAACTTATTTCCAAACTGTCCACATGTGCAAAGGTTAATTGTGCAATTAAAATTCAAAATCTGTGTCTTAAAAAGTCCTGAAAGTGGAATTGATCTATAAAGAGAAGTAAAAGAGGAACATGATGAAGAAGGATTGAACTGACTTCTATAAAGGTGGGTATAAAATTACATAATAATAATAATAATAATAATAATAATAATAATAATAATAATAAGGAATCTGTGCTATTTCAGGAAATGTGCTTTTGTGTTTAGAGTATTTAAACTGAAATGTATATATTTTTTAAATATTGCACTGATATCGTAAAATACTTGAGAAGGAAAATATTCCTGCATGAAAAATATTAGATTATTAATGATTTAATTATTATTTATTTAAAAAGCAACGTATTTATGACCGTATTTATCATCTGCAGCTGCTGTAAGAGTGGAGGAATAATATTTCAGAAACAATGAACATAACAGTTCTGCACTCTTTAAGAAAGGGAACCTGAGGAACGTTTTCTGTAGAACCTTCAGGACTTCCTCCAGAAGGACAGCTACAGAACCTTCAGGATTATAGTTTTCAGTGTGCAGAGAGGTGATAGTGCTGTTTCTACACTTATAAAACACATTGCAGCCTGCTTCTGTGGAGAACAGTAAGAACTGCGCTGTTAATCTGTAAAGTTAATAATCAATAATAAACTCCTAGGAGAGGGAGAGAAAAAAAGAGAATGAAGGAAGGAAGGAATAAACAAACTAATAAATAAATAAGACAGGAACAAATCCATGGGAGAAAAAAAAATTAAAGGTAAAAAGGTATAAATGTTATTTCTACACTGATTGACTTGAATTATCGAAGGTTAATGACAGAAAATATTTTAATATTTTAATAAATATTAAAGAATCTAATTCATTGATTAATTGGGAGCAAAAATGGTATAAATGTTATTTCTACACTGATGTTGATTTGATCTACTGAACACTATGAACAGAATAATTTAATATTTTAGCAAATATAACAAATTTTCCCAAACCATATA
This sequence comes from Pangasianodon gigas, assembly GCA_022758105.1. Classification (NCBI taxonomy): domain Eukaryota; kingdom Metazoa; phylum Chordata; class Actinopteri; order Siluriformes; family Pangasiidae; genus Pangasianodon; species Pangasianodon gigas. The sequence continues at coordinate 1,803,193 of CM040475.1, forward strand.
AATGAACCCTTTCATGTTGTAAATTATTTTAAGAACATATCCACATTCTTTAGCTGCTTTTTATTAGTTAAAATCGCATGTCAGGTGAAATTTGCCTTTTTCTAAAGATCACTCGTATTAAGCAATAAACGGATAAAACATTATACTGGAAATAAAACATTATACTGGAAATAAAACATTATACTGGAAATAAAAAGAAAAAATCTTCCAGTGTGTTCATAAGCAAAAATCGTTAACATTCAGGTCTGAAAACATTTAATGTTGTGGAACAAATTTATAGATGATAATATTTTTTTAAACAAATATACCAATTAGATGTAGTTTGATACCGTTGCATGATGTAGCTGAATTCAGAGGTAAAAAAAAAAAAAAAAAAAGTCTTCAATTAAGAAAAGAGCTAAAGTGTCTTCATTGGAGTTTGAGACAATTTGTTTTATTTAATTTTGGAATTCAGTGTAAAAAAATTGTAAAGATATACCAGAGACAGACTGCATTCAGACCAGCAAATAGTCTCAAACAGTCTCAAGTGCTTCCGGAGATGAGTTACATTATGTTTATATTTTCCTTAAAAAAAAAAGGGGCGGGCCTGAGGGGCGGGCCTGAGGGGCGGGCTTCTCCTGTGAACAGAGAACGGCGCTGTCTGTGTTTCTGATATAATCAGCAACATTGGACTTATTTCCTGTCATTGTTTTTCCACTTGTTTCGGAAAATAACAAGGCCATAAATCTGCGAGCTGTGGAATACTTATGGCTTTTAAACATCTGCTGGATAAAATGCATGGATTCTGATTGGTCAGAAGGTGTTGATTAATTTTCTATAACAGCAGCTCTGACAGTAGTGCAGCTGCACATCACAGGTTCATATTAATGCACTCGTTCTGATACGTTATCGTTTCCATAGTAACAGCTCATTCACAGGGACTTGTACAATGGACACTAAATATAAACAGATACAAAAAAATCATTGAAGTTTTTTCCTGTAAGGAGAAATGTGTTTATTTAACGCTTATGGAAGGAGTCTCCAGTGTCAGAGATAAAGCTGTAACTTTGCATTTTCTGACATCTTCAGGACAGAGGAGTTTACGCTTCTGTGTTGTTTTTTTTTGTCCTATTAACTTCAAGACAGAAAAAAACTATAAACATAACTAAATGTATATATAACTATATACTGTAACTATAAATGGATAAAAAGTGTTGTAATCATTGGCAAATTGCTGTGGTATAAGAGGAATAAAACACCTCAGGACATGCTGTTAGGGGAAAATAATCAGCTTCAGAGTGGTATATTAACTCTTCATCACGCTTCATCACACCACCACGTCACTGATTATTTTCCTCTAACAGCACAACATGAAGTGTTTTATTCCTGACTTGTGCAAAAAGATATTCTTTTCTTGTAGATAGAAAATCCTGTACGTTTCAGTGTAGTTAGCGAATAATTAGCTTTAAGATAAGTGTAAAGGGTTAAAATCTTTATTATTTAATTCACACAGAAGTTTAAATGCTGTTCGATGATTACGGTCACATTTTTAAAGTTGATTTTTGGAGGACGGGAACAGTTTCTTAGTGTTTCTTACTTCCTAAATAAAAATAAAAATAAAAAGCTCCCACAAAGGCTCGTATCAAGACTTATTCGATATCAAAAGTCTCCTTATCTCTGTAGATGTATTTATAATTCTTTTATATGCATTTTTTTTTCTCCTGAAACATTTGAGGGCAAAAAAGGGATTTATCTCTGGAAAAAAAATATTTAAAAACACATTTTTTAATTAATAAAATTAATTATTGTTGTATTGTTAAATAATATTTTTAAGAAATATATAACATATTCCAAAATGTTAATAAATAAAATAAAATAAAAATAATTATGGCTTGTAACAAGACAACAGCTGGGATGCAGTTAAAAAGGCAAAAAGGGGAAAACAAGTTGGAGAATGTTTCAGAAACATTCAGAAAGATTATTAAATGATGTCATGTTTGTGTTTTTTTTTAAACTATTAATATCTTAAGATACACGGTCAGACCGTTTTTGTAGCTTAACTGATAATAAATTTTTTTAAAAAATCTATGAAACACTAACACACTAAATGTCTTGTTGCAATAATTAAAAATTCCTTGGCTTTATTTTGTCCTAAGGGTGCACAAACTTTTGCACTCAATGGCAACTATTTAAAGGAAGAAACTGACCTCTGAGCGTAAAATTTAAACTGAAATAGGAGCGAGATTGTAGGAAAATTGTCCAATTTTATGATTTTTATAAAAAAAGGGTAGAGTTTCATATTTTAAGAAGAGCAAGTTGATGTGTTAATTCTGGAAAATATTATAAATAGAGTTTTCTCTGGGGTTTTTTTTTCAGTTTTTTTGTATGCTTGTTCTTTAAACAGCTGAAAAAGCATGAACATCAGCTGACAGCTTTTTAGTGAGTCTGCTCTGTGTGTGTGTGTGTGTGTGTTGTCCCTGAAGAACATGCTTTATTTGGATAGGAATTGAATAGGATGCCTCATTAAGCATGCGCCGGCACCAACAGCTTTATTCAAACTGTAATTTTTATTTGTGTAATAATTACAAACGGCGGATCTCGCTGACATTGAAACTGACACTCTGCTGATTCGTGAGCAATTTCCCGTTTTTCAACCGACAGAAACACCGCAGGCTGCATTTACCACGGCTAAAAAGGGCTCACGATGCTACAGAATGAATGAAGGTCTGCGCCCAGTTAGTATGTGTGATGTGTCTGAATCACAATTCCACACACATAAATTCTCCGTATAAGACCAGCAGCGCTATTTACATCCTAATTAAAGTCTGTTTGACAGTTTAATGTACATTTCCGTCAAATTAGCATTGTGAAACAGTTAGCATTTTATATACACAGTGTTTAAATGTAATTGATTAACCATTAATGAAGAAAATTAGCTTATGATATAAAATAAATGCAGAGAAAAAGTAAACATACAAACCTGTAGCACAGACATTTCAACTTATTACATCATCGACACAGTTATGTGTGTGCCTGTGTGTGTACGTGTGTGTACCTGTGTGTACCTGTATGTCTGTGTATCTATGTGTGTATGTGTGTGTACCTATGTGTGTGTCTCTGTGTACTTGTTGTGTCCCTGTGTGTTTACTGGTGTGTGAAACGTGTGTCTATGGTGTACCTGTATGTGTATTTTTTGTGTACCTGAGAACCTGTGTGTGTACCTGTGTATTTGTTGTGTGCCTGTGTACCCGTGAGTATATCTGTATACCTTTGTGTGTACCGATATACCTGTTTACCTGTGTGTACCTGTCTGTGTACTGGTGTACCTGTGTAACTGTGTGTTTTCCACGTGTACCTGTTTACCTTTGTGTGTAACTGTCTGTGTACTGGTGTACCTGTGTAACTGTGTGTAACTGTATACCTGTTTACCTGTGTGTATGTGTACCTGTGTACCTCTGTGTCTACGGGTGTGTTTACTTGTGTACCTGTGTACCTCTGTGCCTTCCTGTGTACCTGTATGTATGTGTGTACCTGTCTGTGTACTGCTGTACCTGTGTAACTGTGTGTACCTGTGTTTATACCTCTGTACTTGTGAACCTGTGTGTGTACCTGTTTACCTGTGTGTGTACCTGTGTGTATACCTGTGTAACTGTATGTGTACCTGTGTACCTGTGTGTGTAGCTGTGTGTAACTGTGTACCTGTGTGTGCAAATGAACTAAAAGGGATTTGTGGTTAGAAATACATACAGGGATTTGTGAAAAAGGTGCTGTTTAAGAATAAGGAAAGTCCAATACATGCGATTTTAGTGCACTCATAACATGTTTCTATATAATACAGTGAATATTCACAACTGCAATACAAGGGACGTGTGAACTGTCTGATGCAATCGACTTGGCACGACACTGCGAACTTGTAAAACACCGCAACGTGACTTATAGGAGGAAAAGAGACACAAAGATCACATAAAGGGGTGATTATGTTCCTGCCTTTGACTTTAAAATAAAATACGAACATTCTCCCGCTAGCTTGAACAAAAGGGTTGATTTGACTCAATTCAATTTCCTGATTTCTTAAGACTCAAGGAGTTATTATGGAGTTATGAAATGTTCTGGCCAACTTTGTCCTTCTCAATGGTCCTGATGGACACTCAGTTTGACCGAACACAGAACGAGGGACTCTTGGATCTTCTTCAGTCCCTTTGTCTCTTTTTCTCTCCACAAATTTGTCTCTTTGACCCAAACCTCCAGCCGTCCCTTTGCAGATCTGTTTCACTCCAGGATGTCCAGGTAGACCGGAGGGTTCTTGACCAGGGCCACGAGCCGGTTGTAGACTTCCTTGATGACGAGACGTTGTTGCGGTTCTCTCTGCCAGCACCCCTGCATGAGTTGGTGGACCTCTTTAGGACACGTCCGCGGCCGCTCCAGCTCCCGGCCCTGCGTGATGCACTCGATCGCCTGCACATGAGTCAAATGTTCAGTCTAGGTTCAGGGTTTCTGTAAAAATGACTAATATACTATATTACAGACATCCGATTATCGTCTACGACTGGAACTGCTGCTCTACTTAAACGAAAATCTTCAGTAGTAGATTAATGTCTGCCAAAATTTCTCTTTTTCAGGGAAATTCAAAAAGTCAGCCATTTTAAACCACAATTTAATGTTTGATCCATTTTTTAAAATTTATTTATGCACACTAACATTTTCTTATTGCCATGTAGCTTCTTCATTTTACATTTATTCCCCGTAATCCAAGTAAAAGCCACCATTTTCTAATCAGGGCAAATCCAAAATGGTTTCCTATTCACTCTGTTCACTCCCTACGTAGGATATAACACAATGGAGCTGAAGGTCCTACCTAGTACCCTTACGGATAGTGTAGAGAGACATTTGAGATTTAGCCCCAGAAAATTCATGACATTATTTGCTTGTGGTAATGTTTGCACTCAAACTCTTCTGTACATTCACTATAGGTTAAAGTATTGGCGCCCTTGGATGTGTTTGAGTGTGTTTCCAGCCATTAAATGAACGTTTGCTCCTGTTTATTTTATTGTCATAATTCAGCCATTTAACATCGAATGAGAGATTTTCATTTCAAAATTGTTTCAAGGAGTATTTTACTACTCATGCCCAATAACCTCCAAAACTCCTCCTACTCTCGGGACGAGGTACGGTTATGGATATTTCTGGGTTTCATGGTAAGAAATAGTGATAAAGTCAGGCAGAATTTAGTAAAAAAAATTTCTAACAGTCTAAAGGGTTCTTCAGTTTGTCTCTTTGGTGAAACCCTTAAAGGTTCTAAGGTTCTCAGAGAGGGTTCTGAGTAAAACAGCAGAATGAAGTTCCCAAGGAGTAGATTGTACACTTTCCAAAAGTCAAATGAAAGCATTACTAAAATGATTCAGTGAAAAAAGACATCTTGGCAAATGAAAATATTTTGAATATAGTCAAATTTATCCAATATTTCCTAGAATAAAATTACAACAAAGCAAATATAAGATTATTAAACTTGTTTCTATACATTTTTACTAATTTCAAGCTTGAAATAGTCTTGATCTATTTCTAGAAAGAAGCAAAATTATCTGCAACTAGAATAATAAAGTTTAAAGCTTGAAATTAGTAACAATGTATAGAAATAGGTTTAATAATCTTATATTCGGTGAATTGTAATCTTTTAGTAGGAAAACTGTATGTATAATTTGACTATATTTAATATATTTTCCGTTGCTAAGATGACATTTTTTGCAGTGTTGTCCATATATGTAAACAGTATTGCATAAGTACACTGCTGAAAATGACCTTAGCAAGTGAAAATGTCTTGAATATAGTCAGATTTATATAGTATTTCCTATTAAAAGATTGATCCTATTTCTATACATTTTTACTAATCTGAAGTTTGAGTTTTTCTAATTCTATTGGCAGATAATTTTGCTTCTTTCTAAAAAAAAAAAGTACTTAGAATTAACAAAATTATCTGTCAACAGAACTGGACTATTTCAGGCTTATATTTGGTTTATTGTAATATTATAACAGGAAATTCTAGATACGTTTGACTCTATTTAACATATTTTCACTTGCTAAGATGTAATTTTTTTTGCAGTTTAAGAAATAAAACTCTCTGTAACTGAGGTTTCAGCTTTAAATACGAGTTCAGACAAACACAGGTCTGTGTGTCATGTCACTGAAGCGAGAGTTCCTCAGGCATCATTCCTGCATTGATCACTGTCACGGTGTATGAGAATAAGCTTTGTCACTGGTTAACCCTTCCAGAGCTGGTGACTTTAGAGCGAGCGTCCGTCCCACCCAGCCTGTAGGCATTGTCTCTGAGTAATTGAATGGTATGGTACTCTTCCATCAGCAGTCCACTACATCATGCCGAAATGGCCTATCAATCACTCGGATGAATTAACAAAGATTCGCATTGACCCTTCTGAAATTCTGGATGGAAAGTCACGGGCATTCTGTCTACGACTCTTCCAATTACAATCTCTATAATTATCCCTGTCCATTATGAGTCGGTGAGGATTAGGTTAACAAGGTTAGGCAACGTCGGCTCAGGGTGAAGATCGGGCCTAATCAGATAAAAATTGAGTAAACGGGAAAAGCGATCTACCCTGATCTTGAAAGAAGAGAGGCTTCTCTCCCGTAATGGCACAGTTGTGGTCACACGTAGAGTCCACTTCTCAGTCTTTAATCTGAGAGGTCTGGGCTGTTCATAATACTGATAAATCCATCGATTGCTCTGTTATGAGTGCATAAGAGTGCAGACTGATCACATTCAAGGGCTTGTGTTTGTACCTGACATCACTGTTGTTCTGTCCTGTTAAAAAACACAGGTCCCTGCAAAGCATTCCAGCCTAATATGCATCATTTCCTCCACCACAAGTGTTCAAAAAGTCTCTCAATTCCCTCAATCGCAGCGTGTTTACACACCTGTACATTGTGATCATGAAAATCTTGCTTTCTAAATGTAAATAATCTACTTTGCGCTTGTTATTTAGCGATTATATTTGTGACTATGTATTATTTTTATTTTTATTTTTTCTCTACCTGGCACTTAGGAGGCATAGGAAAGCAGCGGAAAGGTAGAAAGATGTCATTACAATCACATTTTGGATAAATTTGACAGGAAATCAAGCTGTTTTAGTCCAAACACTGTACAGTTGGTGATTAGTGTTAAAGACTGTAATGACGTACAGATAAAATATCGGCACATTAATAAAAACAAGCAAATATGTGTGTGTATAGTAGTTTGAGCTTAAAAATACTGTGTGAAGAAGCATGTTTTTTTCCCTAAACATTAAGCATTTTTTAACCTCTACAAAACAAAAAAAATTATTGGCACCCTGCAATTCATTTTAATGACATCTTCCCTAGAATGAATAAATTACAATAATGCAATAATAAAAAAAATAATGTACAGTTTTGACAAGGAAATATACAGGTTTTTCAACTCTGAGTCCACTAACAAAGCTGTTTTGTGTCATTTATAAAAATGTATTTGATATGACCAATTTTTCAGCTTACAATTCACAAATACATTACTTAATAGTGTTACAAATCTCAAAGCTGTCTGAAATGTACTTGTACTGTAAAACTGAAATATATCCCAGTATCCTGTGCATAAATGGATTGCTTCATTTATTTTTTTCTGAAATGTTAAAATGCTTCTAACAGGAAATTATGATGTATACTGATTTGAGAAATATAATATCAAAAAAACCATATTAATGAAATTAAAACAGTTGTTGATAATGGATCCAGAGTTTTAGACCCTTCTGTATGTTTCCATGGTGTACCTCGCTGTTGGACAGCTGATACCACGGCTGTTTTCCGTAGGTGAAGATCTCCCATAGAACCACCCCGAAGCTCCAGATGTCACTTTCTGTGGTGAACTTTCTGTACATGATGCTCTCAGGAGGCATCCAACGAATAGGTAACATGGTTCTTCCACCAACCTGAGAGGTAAGGAATGATAGACCATGAATAATATATAAGCACCACCCTGAGGAACCTTTGAGGAACTCTGAATTAGAGACAAGGCAAACAATTTCACCCCATTAACACATTCATCCCATAATCAAACAGCAGAGATTAACAAGAACTTAAACCAACCCTGTAGTAATCAGTGCTGTAGATGTCCCTGGACATGCCAAAGTCACCGATCTTCACCACGAGACCTTCACCGACCAGGCAGTTTCTGGTGGCCAGGTCTCTGTGCACGAAGTGGAGTGAGGCCAGGTATACCATACCGGAGGCAATCTGGGCTGCTATCTGGAGCATCTGCAACAGGGTCAGCTGACCCATTGGAGGCATTTTTACCTCGTCCAAGATCCGAGCATCTGGACCATGAGCCCTGCACAAAGAAGATGAAGATCAGCAGGCGTGTACAAGTCAAGAAAGGTGCAAATTGGATGCATTGGAGGTTCCTAATAATTCTTAATGATGCATTGTTAATGATATCCAATGTTCTTGGTATTTCTTAACTCAAACGGTTGCACTTGATCAATGATCAACATTCTTGGAATAACAGGAAGTGCTGGCTCAGTGGTTGAGGTTTTGGGTGAATGAACAGAAGGCTGTGAGTTCCAATCCCAGCACCACCAAACTGCTTGAGCCAGATTCTTAACATTCAACTGCTCTGTGCATCCTGTCTCAGTTATAATACCTAATTTATACTTGATGCATACCATTGTTCACACACTCACCTGCATACTTTATGTACATCAGTTTCCTTAAAAAACTTTCCACCATTGCCATCAAAAACTCTGACCTTCAATTCAAAAGTATTTACTAATCTAGAAGATCCAGAAGACTGGTATGCAAGACAGACCTTTCGGTAGGTTTGAAGACTACATGTGAGGTTTTTTAAAATTGAGACCCAGTGCTAGTTTGTTTACTCAGTTGCAGATAGTGTGCCACGTGGTGCTACACTGCCCCCACTATTTATTGCTGGTATTGCACCATTCAGACCCATATTGTTAATTTCTGAAGATTTGCTCAAGCAACATGCCAAATTACTGCAGGATAGCTTATGCAGCCATTTAGTTTATGTGTAAGTAGTTAAAAGCAAGTACAGTCCAGGCTTAAGTGGCTTTAGAGATAAGCATTGGCCAAATGAGCAGCTAAATGAGCTCCTGCTGGAATCAACGTTGCTTCACGCTATATAAAAGAGGGAATGGTACTTTCGTTTAAAAGTGAGTATTCTTGCATTATGGTCTTAAATTTTAGGGATTGAAGCTTACAAAACATAATGGCACAGTAAATCTACATCTCAACTGGCAGATTCATCACAATCATGACCAAGCATGCAACTTCTGACAGACTTTTCATATATTAAAATCCATCATGATGGGGAAACTCCTACCAAACCCCATTCTGGCCTTCCCTAACTCATTAATGTTATAGAGTTGCTGAGCAGACTGAGTAAAGCTCCCCCCTTCTGCAATATCTCCATTCATCCTACTATTATTGCCTATCCATGCTGTCACTTGCTGGCCTTTTCCTTGTTCTTCAGAGATCCCCCAATGCCATTACTATTCGTTTATAAGGCAGGTGGCAGGAGAGCAGCAGCTGTTGCACAGCCTGGAGACTCCATCCATGGACTGTCTACTCAAAATGAGATTTCCACCTCCTCAACAGCATGTGTCCCCCCCACTCCCAATCTGGCCTCAGGACCACCTGGCAGACTAGATCTTTGCGCACTGGACATGTCACTGAGACTCCTCTGTGCTGGACATATGGTCTCTTCATTTCCCACCACCGTCCAACAGGCTCACACATTTCATCATGTTTGAGAGATGAATGCAGCTTGGATGGAGTGTACAGTGCTCCTCTATGTGTAGCCATGGTGCTTGGTGCTGATGTGGTTAGGGGGCCAGGAACTTGTTGAAATTTGGAGGAACCAACTCGTAAGGAAGGTTTTGGAGTGATTGCTGAAATGTGGATGGACGAACCAACTTGTACATGCAGATAAAGTTAAAGATTAGGTCTAAGATTGATGGTAACTTTTTTGTGAGCTTGGATTTGCAATTTGACAAAATTGCACCATTACCGTGATTCCTTTGTGATTGTGACAAGTATAAATATATTTTAATAGACCCTCCTAAAAAGTTCTTTTGACATGCTCCTTGATGGAGGCTTTGTCTACTTTAACTAACCACTTACCATACTTCAGATCTATTAGAGAACTCGCTAATGGTTTTATATTCTATACGGCTGGCACCTATTCAGGTTTTTTTACACAGAAGGTTTGTGAAATTGGCCAAAGAATATTGTGCGCTGTCTGTCAAGATCAACCAGAGGGAAAAGTAATAGGACCAGCTTTAATGCTTAAGTTGTATGACCTTAAAAAGACAAATGCATTAGAAGAAACCACATCATTTTGTGAGGATTACAGGGATTTATACTAGCTACGTTTAGCTTCTTAGCATGGTCAGTGTGGTTTTTGAGGTGAAGCAGTGGGATCTGACGTTCACAGATCATTTTGTGGACTCTTAAGGTCACATCTTTGACACAAAACCTCCAGCTACTGACCTGAGGAAGCGGTTGAGATCGCCGTGCCGCATGTACTCAAACACCATGGCGAGAGGTTCTCCGTCTGTACACACCCCGTAGAAACGGACGATGTGCTCATGCTGGAGCACAGTCAGGAGCTCGGCCTCGCGCTGGAAGTCCTGTCGAGTCGACTCATTGGCGTCCTTCAGAGTCTAGATGAGAAAAACAGTCAAGAATCTTCTTTGTCGATATTGTCACAGATATCTGACGAAATATTGCTGGATTATCAGTAGGTATATACAGTTGAGAGCAAAAGTTTGCACACCCTTCCTAAATGAATGAGCAAGAAGACATTAAAATGAGAAGGTTTCACTAATGCAAGTAGCAACAATAGTCCAAAAGTGTATAATAAGATATTAATAAATAATGAAACCATTATGATTTTTTTATGAATTATGAAATTTCTCTTTCAGTTATTTTTGTTCCACTCTCTGCTCATGTCTTTGTGTCTTCTTCCAATTCTAAATGATCAATTTTCACTGTCTCTTGATATCTTTTTATATCCTGTTTTGTGTTTTCATACATATTTTCAGTATTAGATAATGTTTGATCGCATTCGCTATTAACTCAAGTGCTTACGGTAATTTCTCATGATTTACCAGCACTGACTGTTTCAATGCTGAAGTCATTAGACACCTAAATGAGCATGTGAAATGGGATGCAAACTTTTGAGCTTGCTTATAAAGAGTTCTACTGACTGAGACTCAGCTGCTGTGATGTTTTAACATTATTTCGATGGCAAAACGGCATTAAAGCATGACATTCTCTCTCTCTCTGTATATATATATATATATATATATATATATATATATATATATATATATATGAACTCACAGAGAAAGAAAAGGGGGGTACAAACTTTTGCACTCAACTCTACAGTCCCTGCCATGTTACTGTATGTTTGTGAAGTCCTGCATGAGTTTGACTGTATTACTACACCAGATAGCAAGCTTTTATTCAACATATAAAACATTATGTAATATTTAGTTGAGTACAAAAGTTTGTACTTTGTAAGTTTTTGAGGGGGGAAATGAAAAAGAAAATTTATTTATAGCAGCATATTTATATATATATATATATATATATATATATATATATATATATATATATATATTTTTTTTTTTCACATTCCTCCATTCTGAAATACATTTGAGAGGTGGGGTGAGGGGTATGTTAACTTTTGCTCTCAGTTGTATGACACCCTGGATGCATATTTGCTTCTTCTTGTACTGAGAGGCAGAGAGAGAGAGAGTGTGTGTGTGTGTTGTCTGTAAAATGCTTTTTAAATGGCCTCTGTAATGAGTCACTCTACCTTTATGGCCACCAGCATCTTATCAGTGTCCGGACAGAGGTTAGCACACTCAGCTAAATAAACCTTCCCGAAAGCTCCTTCTCCCAACTCCCACTTCAGCATGATGTCCTGCCTCTTAATGTGCTGCACACCTGCAATGATTCATTCCTCACATTACACATTTCAGAAGCAGGAAAACAGGAATATGTTATAGGAAATTAATCAACTTACACATGTCCTTGTCTTTGATGATGCCGCAGAAGTACTGTGGGTTCTCCACAAAGCTGGAGAGCCCGGAGTCCAGCATGCCTTCATCCGAGGACGGAGGACTCGCACCAAAGTTCATAAAGCGAAGCGAGACAGCCAAGTCGTCTTCCTTCCCTAGAACAGATGACCCTGTTAACACAAAAAGGGAACAGAAAAAAAAGTGTTTTTACACAAATACACCTGATATCTCTAAAAAAAAAAATCATTTTAGCTCTTTAAAAAAAATATCAGCTGGATATCAATATCAGCTGATACTCAAGGTTTCAGTGTCGACATTGACATCGGAAAAGAAACAGCGATATTGTGCCGTCTCTAATAAAAAACAGAGTTAAAAGATTCGTAGTTGGTCTGAACAAATGCCTTGTAAAATACTTTATATGTGTAAAATGCCTTATAAATGCATTATAACGTTATGAATGTAACCCAGAGTCGATATACATACAGCCTTGATAGAAAACGTTGCCAAAAATGTTTATGACAAAAATCTGGACTATATCACAAATTCAAATAGATTTGGAGCCTTGAGGCTGGAGACAGGAGATCTGAGATGTGAGATCTGAGGCAGTCGGTTTCACTTAGCCACTTTGGTGACTCAAAAGCTTCGGCTCCATCACTCTTCTTTAATGGCTCGTGTTCGGCTGCCTCTCCTCGTGCTCTTTACTTTTGCAAACTGTAATTAAGACTTGGCAGCACATCTCTAGGCTGTTAGGCTGACCATGAGCAAACTTACAGCTCTAGTGGAAACCGTATATCGCTGCCGCTGCCGCCACTGCTGCATTACTTAAAAAGCAACGCCGTGTCCAGCCAAAGAGCTCGAGTTACAGAACGGTAAAAGGATGAGGTGTTTCAGCCGTGTGCTTTTACTGAGATTGTGTGTTTCTGATTGATTTCTACATGATGTCGTCTTGTATCACTTTCTGGATTGTTGATTAATTTTCTCTATCAGCAGCCCTGACCATCCTGCAGCGGCACATCACACCGAGTTTATATTAATGCACTCGTTCTAATACGTTATCTTTTCTGTAGTAACAACTGAAACATAAGCATGTGTAATCTTTTATATTGATGTGAAGACGTTTTCTGTGAGGAGACATTTATTTAGCATTTAAGGAAGGAGTCTCCAGTTTCAGCGCTTCGTAACAGTCAGAGGTAAAGCTGTAACTTTTACAGCATCTTCAGGCCAGAGGAGTGCGGTTTCTCTGTAACATGGTAACAAAAGTTGTGTATTTTTTGTCTTATTAATGTAAAGACAGAGCGCAAAGAGAGGAAATTATTTCGCAGGTGTTCCAGAACATTAAATGCAACTATAAGTAGATGAAAAGTACGTCTTTATTTAATAAATACAAAATTGTAGTCGTTGGCAATGTGCTGGTAAAAAAATCATATAATTTCTCTGTGTACAATGGATCACTCCAGACTTACGATGGATGCCAAACTTGGAGTGCTGCCCGCACTTATTGATCACCAGCACCATGATGAGCAGGAAGGTGCAAGCGAATACAGCCAGACCCACAGCGACAGACACCTGCAAACACAAAAACACACCCCAGAAATGAGTTCTACCATGAAGGAGATGTTAAGCATCTGCTAGAAACCGTACCCGTCGCATTCTTACCCCGAGCAGCCGGCTTTCCAGCTTCTCTGTCACGTCCTCAGTCGACTGGTTAGTAGGCACTGCTGAAATAAACATTACCCAGTGCAAATGTGGATTTTATTCAGTCTAGATTAGTATACTTTATAATCTAACACAAAAGATTCAAATATAATGGAGTAGAATTGGGAAATTGAATTTTAGAGGACTTACTTGGGTCACTGGTTAGCACTGGCATGTGTCGGAGAGAAAAAAAAGACAGAAATGATTATCCTTTGTGCTTTTTATGTAATTATGCTGTAATTCAAGAGATCTGACAGGGTTAAAATGTCATTTTTACATTCCCAGCTAGCGTTCTCACCGAGTAGTGCTTTAGCTGATTAGCTCTGCTTTGATTACTATAATTTCAGTTCATTAAGAAAACAAAAAGCTTGCATTTTCCTTTAAAAAACACGCTCGCAAATGCAGTCCAATATAAAAAAGATCCAATTTTCTATGCGAGGGGTTCTAGTAAAGGTACATAGCAGAAATGCTGAAGCTTGAACATTGCTAGTTTCAAACAAATAGTAAAAACTGTTAAAAAAAGATCTTATGAATAATAAATCATGTAAGATGTTTTTAAAGCTCATGAAAATATTCTAAATAATCTGTTATTTATGTAACAGCAGCCAAATTGGGCAAAACACAACGTTACCATAACAACAACCGTGATTTTGTTACAAAAATATGTTTTTTTGTTACTAATATTAGCTACGTTTGCTAGTTGGCTGATATAGCACATAGGCTTTGTGGCTAAAAGTCAATGATTAGCCAATGATCATCGTCCTCTATTATAATTTGCATAAGATTGAGTTTATTTAGTGAGATCACTAACTGAGTGCGTAGCCCCGCCCATCAATCATGAATTGACCAAATTTTCAGTCTTTGCTTAAATAGAAAAATGGTTTAAGAAAATGAAACATTTATATATTAGCTTATATAGATTATATATAAAAGCCACCCAAGAAGAGTGAACAATCATGTTTTTGAGTATTTAATTTAAAAATGTTGACTTTACATTAAAGGTTGCTCATGAAAGGCTTTAGCATGTTTATCTCCTGTAATAAGCTTCTCATGTGCTCACCAGGGATAATGCCTTCAGGGTCGAAGGGGTCAAACGGGTTGTCCATGAACTTGCCGCTGGCCGTTGCCTCGTCTCGGCCCAGCGTGTTTTCCACGATGAGTGTGTAGTAGCCGTTGTTGAGGTGAGTGGGCTTGTTGAGGAAGAGGCAGCCATGTTGGACGGAGCCGTCGTCCGAGTCCGGGATGAGCTGCGTGTAGGTGTACATGGTCTCCACCAGCGGCGTGTTGTTGTACAGCCACCTGATGCTCGGCGCTGGATTGCCGTCTACGGCGAAGGGGAAGCACCAGTGATGCTGCTGCTCCGGCTCCTTCAAGAACAGGATCCTCACCGGGACTGGAGGAGAGACGGAGACGCAACACTTTCCTTTAACGTTCGGTAATAAAACTATTATAAGCAAGTAATAATTCGCTTAATAAGTAATTAATGAGTAATTAATGAATAATTGTTGTATAAGCTGATAAGTAAATACATGTTCTGTGTTTTATTAATAGTAATATATTTAAAAAACCAACTAAAACCAATAGTTTAAAAATTAAAGCTTACTGATTAATTAATGAAAAATATATGAATAAATATTGCACTTTAAACATTGTATTAATAATAAAGAAGGTTTATTGTTTAACAACAATGTTATTAAAACAATTAATAGTTTACTAATTAATACTTATTAATTAATTACAGAATAATTACAGCATAAGCATTATGAACCAATTATAACCAATTAATAAACACTTATAAATACTTACATAATGATTATTATATAATTATTATGTAGGGTTTAAAATTCATTTTATATGTTTCATTAATAATAAAATATATGGTTAAAAACTATAGGTTAATAAACCAATTTTAATTCCATAATAAGTATTTCCTAGCTAACTCTTATGTTTAATTAATAATCAATTAATGAATTGTTACTGTGTATGATTAAAGTACATTTTATACCTTAAATAAACAGTTAAAACCTTTAAAGTAAAGCATTACGTTAATCAATACTTAATAATGAAACTAATAAAAGAGGCAAAACTTAGATCGTTGGAAGGCATTGGAGTTAATTGTTTAATTAATGTACTAATGCTAATTATACCACAGTACTGTTAAATTTTGGAATCTGATTGGTCAGAAGGTGTTCTAATACGTTAACAAGGAATCCAAATTACTACTAATATATTAAGAAAGATTTAGAAGCAACTAGAAGTGAACTAAATTTTATTTATTTATTTACTTACTTACTTACTGACTTACTTACTTACTTATTACCAGACCTAAAGTTAAATGTTGAAATTAAAGACAGTTTGTGCTTAAGATTTTTTTTTTTTGTGAACCCTCATAGTACTGTCACAGACTTTACTTGTGTCAGTAAAATCCATTCAGTTTTTTGTCGTAACCACATCTCCAGCTAATTCTGTAATAAACGATCATAATGAGGCTAATTCGGGAACGTTAGCCTCCCGAAGCTTTCTCAGAAGCTGTGTCATAATTTCCGCATGAATCAATAGACTCCATCTTCACTCTAAACCTGTTGACCTGTCATGAATAATAAATCCCAGCCTGTTTTAGGGAAACTAACCGCAAGAAGCACCTGGACGCCGAGTGGATGTAAGATGCCGGAAATGTTTCTTGGATCAGCGAGGAACCTGCTGATGCACGCGGCCCACTCGCTTGTCTATAACCATTTCTCTGCTCTTAACCTGTGACCCTGCCTCCCAAAAAGTGCTTTGCAAGGAAGAAACACAGCCATTTGTGTCATATGACAAAAGATCGCTCCTCGTTCCAGGCTCTGATGTTAACAGCTCAAGTCCATGAACTCGGGTACGCACCGAAGCTAAAGGAATTGAATAATAGCCCTCATCAGTTCCTGGTTAAGATGAGAGGTGGAACTAATTCGTCTGGCGCTGCTGAAAGGAGTTTTTAATTTTACCGTACAGTACAAGTTGAATTGGACTTGGGTTTTAGGGAGTAATTAAGCCGAGGCTGTTAATGAGACGCAGCCCACTACTGATGGATTAGCAGCTAACGTGCTTACCGTCTGCCAATCAATCCTCACAATTATGTTTCCGGACTATGAGGGGGTTGGGTGAGAGAAGTCCATTAGCAGAGAACAAATAAGATCTGACGACAGTTATCATCCCATTTCCCTGACAATCATTATCACTCCCATGACAGTCATACATTTGTCTGAAGTCAAGCACTTTTGTTTGTCCTTCTTTCCAAAACGGATAACGATCCGTTTCACTGTAAACATTATTAAGTTATTATTAATGCTTAACTCTGTTCATCGATAAGGATGTACGTCATACATCCTGTTTCTATCTACATATTCACAAGTTGCAATTAAATCCTCTGCTTCTGGTTTCACACGCTTGTGTTCAGCAGAGGCTCATGATCATACATTTTGGTGTTGCAGGATGACGTTAATAACGACATAGCCTCAAACAAAATGAAGTCCAGAGGCTATTACACTTAACTTATGCTATAGGCTACTATCTAGAGAAATACAGTCATTCAGAGTACAAAATTTCCAGCCCAAATACATCTCAGAAACCACACAAAACCCTGAAACAATTTGAGTATTGAAAAAAAAGCGAGATACTTTTGTTCTTTTT
Organism: Pangasianodon gigas; assembly: GCA_022758105.1. NCBI lineage: Eukaryota > Metazoa > Chordata > Actinopteri > Siluriformes > Pangasiidae > Pangasianodon > Pangasianodon gigas. The sequence continues at coordinate 1,820,604 of CM040475.1, forward strand.
CTCAGCCTTTACAAGGGAAACAAGGTCACCGTGGTGTGCGCGCATTTCAGATATTATCCACTGTCTAAATCTTCCTTTCTCTCTCCAACTTTGTAATATAGCTTACAACCGAAATTGTTCTGTACATCATAGACACATTGTCTGCATTTACACTTTGCCTTTGTTTGCGGGAATTTATTACATTAATGTCAGATTATTTGCTATTAAACAAGATCTTGGCGGTATTTTTAAACTAGCCCAGTTTGCTGGGAAAAAATGCAACTCTGGCAACCCTGTCATTACCTATCCTGTCCGCTGCTCCTCCCCTGAGCATGGGGCAGCGTGATTCCAGCCCCAATGGGCCTCTGTTTACTAGCGCTTGTTGCAGTTCCCATTTTTGACCACTAGGTGCAATAATAATGCTACACAGCTAAATGGGCAGTGAGAACGCTGTGCAGCGATTGCACAACATCTGGAAATGCGAGAAAATCAACGGAACATCAGCTTATATCTTTCAAGCAGCAACATTTTTTAAATTATTGGTCAGTTAAAAGAGGTGATTAATATTTAAACAGAAGTCAAAATGTATGGAGGTGTGAATGAAGACTTGAGGACTATGAAGGTTAACGTTTGTTGTAAGGCTGATATATACAGTATCATGAGGATCTGCATGGCTAAAGTCAAAAACTAGAACACTACGCACCCCCCAGGAGTCTACTGTAATGTACCTGGCAAATAAACAGGATTCGGATTCAGATTTGGTTGTTCATGCAGTGCAGATTTCAGGGATTTAATAGAATAATGGACTTACACTCGATGTTGAGCTGTACCATCGCCTCTCCTGGGCCCGCTTCATTCTCTGCCTCACAGGTGAGATTGTGCAGGTTGTCCACATATGACACATTTAACAGGTGAAGAACCAGCTCCAAAGTGGAGCCCCAGATCCCACGCTACACAAAAACACACACACATACACTTATAATGGCAGTTATGAGACTGAGTAATAACACTTACCCTGATTATGGAGTCAAATTCAAAATTCAAATTTTGTAATTTTTCCGTCAAAATTCGTAATTTTACGCATTGCAAATTCTTAATTTTGTAATTCTGTAAATAGCATCACAAATTTCTTGCATACCCTTCCCATGTGACATTTTGCAAATCATTATTGAAAATTTCATCCTGAGATGATGTCACGTGCAGAACTTGCAAACAACCTTTGAAACAACACAATAGTGTGCTTTTTTTGGAATGAGTCTCCAGTGTTAGCTCTTTGTAACAGTCAGAAACAGATTTGTGACTTTTTACAGATTTTAACTTTTCCGACATCTTCAGGACAGAGGAGTTCGCGCTTTGTGGTTTCACAGTAACATGACAAGCTGCATTTTGTCTTATTAACTTCAATAGAGAGAAAATAGAGTGGCTGGTGAGGGAAGGACTGTTTATAGCTGCTATAACATAAGCGAGAACAGGAACTAACCTGTTTCATGAACGTTTCAAAACATTAAATGTAACTATAAATGGATTCTTTTTATCCAACAGCAATTTGCCAATGATTATTTTTTCATTTATTAAAAAAATGACAAATGACATTGACGACTGCAAATCTTCATAGTAACATTACACCATACCTGCAGAATAAAATTGGAATGAAGGTGCTCCGTCCTCCATCTAATTCTAGGCATTGGAACACCAGTGACCTGGCACTCAAACGTCAGATTTCCACCCTCCTTAATGGTGAGAACTGGAGCGGTGATGGACACCTTGGGAACACCTGAACAACAGGGGACTGGTGTTGCAGACATCATAAATCAAGACATAAATCCAAGTTTTCCTCCTAATATATGCACTTACTGCAGTTCTCCATCACAAAGCTGTCGAGCAGAACGCTGCTGCCATTGTACAAGCAGCTCTGTTGGCTGTCGATGTCGGCTCGCTTCATCTTTTGCCACTGCTGTAGCCAGTACAGGCCACACGAGCAAGTAAGAGGGTTATCCCTCAGAACCCTGAGAACATGAAACGTGATTTATTCTTGGTTTGATTAGATACACATTGGATGTATGTTATTCATGTTCTCTATTAATTGATAAATGGAGAAAATATACACAGTTAGAAAAAGAGTTCCTTTAGGGTTCTTTGGTAATTAAGTGTTCTTAGCTTCCAAAAGTGGAACTACTTAGAGATTAATGAACAAAGAAAATATTCAAAAGACATTTTGTGAGTGCAGACCACACCTTCACCTAGAGGCGTCTATCCACCAAAAGTCAGTGACAGGGCAAAGAGCGGATTAGACAGAGAAGCATGGGTAACGCTCAACACGATGCTACCACCACCATGCTTCACAGTGAGGATGGTATTTTCAGCGTTAGGGCTGTCTTGAGACTGTGTATTGACTTGAGCTTGTTTCAGATTATTGGCATTTGTACTTGGACTTGTCTCAGTCTTGGGGAGTAAATAAGGTCTTGGTTTCGATGGAGAGTTTGTAAAGATACTGGTCATTTTGTCTTTTCTTTTCGCATGCACAAAGGTTGACAAGAAGAAATTCCTTCTTTCAGAAAACAGCGTAGTCATTGACTCAATGAATGAACAAAGCCAACTAGTTGAAATAAAGGCTTGGTCTTCAAAAGGATTTGATGGTTTTTGGTCTCGATCATGATGTGGTCTCACTTTTATCTGGACTCGATCTTGACTTGATCTCAACCAAATTAGAACTTGGTCGTGGCTCGATCTCGGCTGGTCCTGGTCTTGGACTTGACAATGGCATGCTTGATGAGCAGTGTTGAGTTTCTGCCAAATGTATAGCTTTGTACCAAGAGCAAAAATTTCAGTTTTGGTCTCATCAGAACAGAGAACCCATTTTTACACGGTTGCTAAGTCTCCAACATACCTTTCAGCAAACTTCCAACAGGATTTCATATGGCTCACCACTCTTCCATAAATTCCAGCTTAGTGTAGTGTCCAGGTTATGGTTGTCTTGAACATTTTCTCCCATTTCATCTGGGGATCTCTGCAGCTCCTTCAGAGTTACCCTTGGTCTCTTGGTTGTTCCTCTGACTAATCCCCTCTTTACACTGACTTTTGGTGGATGATCTCCTCCAGGCAGTTGTGTTATATTCTTTCCATTTTTAATAATGGATTTAATGATGTTCAAATTTTGGGATTTTATAGCTAAACCCTGATGTGGGAGAGTCCAAGGTTCAAATATGTATTCGTCGACATTAATGAAACTTTTTTTTTTTCCAGAGTAAAACTTTATAGTATGTAATATAATTTTCAAATTATTGTGGTTATATAGACTCTGGAGCAAAAACAAACACGACCAAAATTGCATGAACTTTTGTATTTTTAATTTTAGCAAGTAAAAACCAAAGCAACATGTGACATAAGCTAATGCAGAATAGCATTTGCTTTAGTTTTTTTCTGAGTAAATAATGAAGCCATTTTGTGTTTTAGACATGAACATAAAACAAATGGTCCTCTGTAGAATCCTACAACTTTCACCTTCCAAAAAGCTTCTAAAGTTTTCTAGAAGACTCTTAAATACCCAAAGAACCATTGAAGAACTCTCGAAAAAAGTTTAAGATTGTACTCACAGATTCAGCAGAGGAAGCGAGTGGAAGACCTTCCAGCTGATGTGCATGAGTGAGTTTGCAGCCAGGTTCCTGTGCACCATCAATCCGAGAAAAAGTGCGAGACACCAGAGAAAACATTTCAGCTATTAAAGCATTACACATTCTCTGCAGAGTTGCAATTTCATGCATTGCAAATTCTTAAATTGCAACAGTTCTCATGTGATATTTGCAAATGTTTAAATACACCATGTGTCTCGAATCACATTACTTAGATTTGATAGCTTTACTGCAACTTGTAGTTTTAGCTCCGCCCCCTGAGCTGTTGGGTTACACCGACAATTCAATCAAATTGTGTGTATGGCTGGGTGACAAAATAGAGTATAACAGATTTTATTTTATCAGCTTTTATTTTATCACGATGAACTTAATTGCAGTACACAAACAAATCGACTAATCCCAAACTTAGACAGTGTTATGATTATTATAATTCATCAGATGTGATGAAAATCCAGGGTATGACATCAGACAGAGGTATGTCACAGTTCTAATTAAATATAGAGGTGAGTAATTGATATCAGGCATTTCTCAGTAGCATGGTCATGCATCCTGATTAAGCAGTGTGACTTGGCAGATTCCGAGAAGCCAAAAGAGGCTACAAAAACAAGCAAGTATTGTATCATTTTTTGAGGAACTATTTTCCATGTTCACTACTACACCAATGCTTAGCTTTATTACAGTATACGAATCATATACTGTTAGAGTACCTGCACACCCCTTCAGAAAAATTGCTGCTTGGAGCACTTATTGTGCTGATATGAAAAACTGCACACTGTAACCATAGTACCACTCTTCCCAGTCCTAGCTAATATCAACTAACTAACTACTCTAGCTAGCTGTCTACATTAGGTTTATTATTATCAGTAATGTAGATGAACTAAAGATTGGTGTACTGAGCTTGTTTGCTTTCACTGTAGCTTTGGAGGCAGAAAATGAAGAGAATTTAGTTTCCAAATGGCACAACAGAAAAGCTTTCACTCTCTCGTCTGGAAATCGTGAGTTTGAATCTCGACAATGCTAAGAGAGCAAAAATTGGCCATGCTGTCTGGGTTGGAGGGGCATATTCTATCTCTCCTGTCAATCAGAATGACGCTAGCCAATCATGGGCATCTGTGAGCTCATGTATGCAGAAGAGGGCGGATAGCACTTTCCTCTGAGTGTTACACTTCCCTGTGATGCAGCATGAGCAGCAGTTTGAAAAGATGTGGTTACCTTCATGTGTCTCAGAGGAAGTTGGCTAATGGGTGGGAATTGGACAAGACCAAATTAGGAAATGGGAAAATAAAATCAAGTAAAGAAATGGTGTTATATTAGTTCAATATTCGTTCACTAGCAAGACTGCTTTTTCACCATCACTTTGTGCTATATGTTTGTTTTTCTCGCTTCCCCCCATAACTTTCTCAGTGTGCTTCATAAAAGTTTTTAACATTTTCTAACTTTGACAGCTCCACTGTGACCATTTATAGGCAAGCACTTCCTGTAAAAATGTGCTGGAGGTTGACAGCAAAACACTAAGTGTGAAAGCAGCCTTATATTTGTGCTTGCTGCCAATTATGACTTTTCCTTTTGATTTGCTTCACACTCTGTGGCTACGAGGATGCCAGAGGCTTGTCAGATGAAAACAAAGGCCAAAGTGACAGCAAGCGATGGCTCTCGGGATGCAGGACACTTAAGGGATACAGATTCTCTGTGGCAGGACTAATGGGGGCCAGCAGGGGTTCAAATATTTGTTTTCCCCATCCTCAAAAGTTCATGTCAGATGGGTGAGCCATCAGGGCCTATCTATTACCAGCTCGATTCCTCTGCATTGCCGTGGGGGGGCATGAGGGGGGCGGGGAAAGCAGCTGCCACCTAGTACTTGAAGAAAGCGCACTTGTCGATGGTTTGAGACGTGATTATTAACACAGCAAGAATTCCGGGAGATCGGTCGAATAAAACAGCATACGTACTGTATTCCTGCTCTGTTAGTCAGCTGTATATTGTATTTTCCAGCTCTTTAGCCTTGAGCACCCCTCATCTCTCTCTCTCTCTCTCTCTCTCTCCCTCTCTCTCTCTCTCGCCTCTGATCTTAGAGACACATCTGCTCCCACTACACAGCGCTCTGTGAAATATTGATTGAGTCATAATGGACCCTTAGTGGAGTGTATTTATTATGCATCAGCTGTCAATAAGACGCCAAAGTGAGCGAGTAAAAGGTGACTGCTGGATGTCGAATCAGATTTCGTCCCCCTCCTCCTCATCTCTGTGCTCGCCACCAGCTCCCCAAATCCCATGCCAGCGCCCCCTCCTTGACCGCTATCGCCCTGATCAACAACACCAAGCATGTTGCACAGGCAGCGAGGGAAAGACTACAAGATGGTGGCGATAAGGGTCACAGATGACACGAAGCTGCCTCTGATTACATGTGTGTGTCGACAACAGCCCGAACTGTAAAACAACAAATTCTCATTCTTTAGCATCTTTCTCTGGTTCAAACAGGTCCTTTTAATTAATGCCACTTAACAAGAGGGTTCATGTTATCTTCTCAACAATATCAGTCCTTCAAGTTCAAGTCCAAGAATTCAGATGCTTGAGGTTATGCAAAGTCCGGTTTAGACGATAATGCCATAACTATACCACAGTGCTGCTGAATTCTGGGTTCTGACCGGTGAGAAAGTATTGATTTATAAGTGTTGGTTTATATTAATGCGCTCGTGCTAATACCTTATCATTTCTGTAGTAACGGCTCATACACATGGGCTTGTACAGTGGACGCTCCATGTAAACGGATTAAAAAAACATGTAATCTTTGATTTGTAAATGTTTTCTGTAAGGAGATGTTTATTTATGGAAGGAGTCTCCACAGCAGTAAATGTAACTATAAATGACTAAAAAGTATGATGTCTTGTTGTTTAATTAATAGAAAATTGTAATTGTTGGAAATTTGCTGTGGTATAAGAGAAATAAAACACTTCAGGATTTGCTGTTATAGGAAAATCAACTTCAGAGTAGCAACTTCAGGGTCCTTAATTATTTTCCTATAATAACATGTCCCAAAGTGTTTATATATATACATATATATATGTATGTATATTAATCCCAGGTAAAGATTTTTAAAAAGATGTTATAATTTACACAGTGTTACAACTTAATAAAGCTAGATCAACAAATCCTTGATTAACACACCTTGGTTTAATCCTTGTTGGTGTGAATTTGATTAAAAATTCCTCTAATCCTCCTCATTCTGTCATTATTCCTCATTTTCCCTACTTGTGCCGTGTGAATTCCTTTAAGTCTCAAGTTATAGCTCCTACACTTGCATGCCGTATTCCGTGCTGTTGTTTAAGTACCGAGCAGTTCTGATAATGCTTTTGTGGTTTTGTCACCTGATCCGAAGGCGGCTGGCGACAATCGGCAGTTCTGTCAAAAAGGTGACTGACACTTACAAACAAGGACACAACAGGAGATCGCGGAGGAAAAAAAATAAAATACACTTACACATATTGCAGCTTGACGTTGTATTGGAAGGCTTTATTGGAGATGAAGAGCAAGCCGCAGTCTGTAACTGTGCTGGAAGGAAAACCACACACACACACACACACACACACACACACAAAGTGAAGGGTGGTCCGACAACCAGTCGACTGATCATATCTTTAGACAACGACATACATCACAGATGATTAGTTCTAATCTCATAAGTCAGGCTAATCGTTTCATGACCCAATGAACCAAACAACCAGGAAACATTTTAAGCCACATTTTGAGTCTTGTCTGTCGTTTTCTCCTTTTTTTAAATATGAAAAATCTTTTTAATTCTGAACATAATATACTTCTAAAGCGTAGATAAAAAAAGACATTGTCATCTTACTTTACAGTGAATCAACACTTGTGTTTTCTTGCTAAAGTGTACAAATCTTGCATGATCCTTTAAAAACTCACAGGTTCTTCAGCTCTCTGTAGTTCATGAAGTCCACGTCTGTGATTTGCTCCAGGTTCGGCTGGTTCTCGATGTAGCTGTATGTGTTGATATGTGATATGTTATGAAAAGATAATCTTTTATTTTTCCTTTTTATATTATATTATGCATTATACCACAGCACTGCTGAATTCTGATTGGTCAGGAGGTATTTTCTATAACAGCAGGTCTATACTAACAGCTCATTCTCAGGGACTTATATGTGTATAAATGTTTATATAGTGAATTTTTCTATCACAAACATAGGAGACAGAGGAGGTGTTTATTTAACATTTAGGGAAGGAGTCTCCAATGTCAGTGCTTTGTAGTAGTCAGAGGTAAAGCTGTAATTTAAGTTTTCCGACACAGAAGGAGGAGTTTAGGCTTTGTGCTTTCCCAGTAACATGACAAGCTGCGTGATTTTGTCTCATTAACTTATTCGTGATATCTTCTTCCGTGCCCATTTCACAATGTTAAATGTAACTATAAATGGATAAAAAGTAAAGCCGTAACTTTAGTTTACGCTTTATGGTTTCTCAGTAACATGATGAGCTGTGTTGAGGGAACGATTGTTTATAGCTGCTATAACATAAGTGAGAACAGGAAATAACTTAGTTATTTGTAACTATAAATGGATAAGAAGTACGACATGCAGCTCTTTAATAAAGAAAAATTTGTAATCTTCAGCAAATGCCTGTGGTATAAGAGGAATAAAATACTTTGTGATGTGCTGTTAAAGGAAAATAGCTAATAGCTTCAGGGTGTTCACAGTAACTTTAGCACACTACCCCATTGTTGATTATTTTCCTGTAAGAGCACAACATGTCATATCTAAACAACTTCAGGTCAGAATGGTGTCATTACACTAAAGTGTGGTTAAATTGCTTCTCAGATACTTTTAGAACTATTAATAGGTTTCTAATGACTTTTTTTTTTTTTTAAATAAACTGCTTAACTGTGTATCTGGGAGCAATTTTTGTCCAAATATTAGCTCTGCTTCTTTTTTTTTCTTTTCCTGCTATATAAAGATTAGAAGATAGTGTGTCACTCAATACATTTTAGAGTACACTCTAAACTGATAGTTAAACCAGACTAGAGTATGTACAACCACAAAACTAATTAAAAAAAATAAATCTAGTCTACAGCAGTGGAAATGGCAGGAAAACAGTCAGGGTATTGAATGATGCCCCAGTGCACGCTCGGGTTACCTATCGTATTCTCAGTTAAGGGAATCTTCATCTTTTATGCAGTGTGTCTAGATGCCTGTTTGCAACTTCAATCGTAATGATTGGCATAGATGCATCTTTAAAAATGAAGAATAAGACTATTATCACCAGGACAACCATCATAATAAAGATCAGGATCAACTTGTAATTTCAAAGAAGAAAAAAATTAGATGATTATATTAGATGATACTGTGAAATCATGATCACCATCATTATTCCTTAACTGATAAACACAATAATAATAATAATCCTAAAAGTGTTTCTTTCTCAGTCCACCACTATGGAACACAGTCCAGAGCACCAGCACATATTTATTTGTGTCTGATTGAGCCATAGGGCTCGTAACGTAATTACAGGGGAGGTGGGACGAGGATCTTGAACCACCCTCGCTTATTTGATTGAGCCAAGTGGGTAATATTTCATCTATTGTTCTCGGCATTTGTCGGCAATTCGCAGAATTGAATTTATAACATGATGCATGATGAATTTCTACTGCTGCTTTGGAGGTAATGGCTCCTTGTTGATGGTAGTGAGGTAATGCTTCTCTTCCCAGCAAAAGTTATGTCCCTGCATCTTACTAATATAGGAAATGGCTTTTGTTTCATGAGTACAAGTGTTCTGTATAAACACATCATGAAAGAGCATTGTGGATGGGAACGGCTCGAGGAAATACTGTATTTTGTTTTGGGTAGTTACCTGTAGTTCCCCAAAAAGAAAAAAAAATCAGAGAAATCATAAAGAGAGAGTTTGGAGAACAAGAAATGATTGGTTCTTTGATTTTTTTATCTATGTTAGATATGATAGAATGTTGCACAGACTCCTTTATTCCTTCTTGACAGTGTAGTTACTTTATTGAATGAGTCTGAAGATCTTGCCAAAGTTCTCTTATCAGTGTTTAAATGGACAGCTTGTTATTTGAGATGATCAGTCCAGAGTGTCACTTGGAGAACTCTGACTCAAACAGCAAGAACAGAAACACCAAGACTCTTAATGACTGCGACAGGAAATGCACTGAATTTACATTCCTTAAAAAGTATTCCAGTAAATTTTTTTTCCCCAATTGGAAATTCCTATTAAGGAAGCAGCATCTCTGCGATGTTTACCCAAACCTCAGTGCAATGACACCACAAACCAGAGGATGCATCACAGATCCAAATCATGCAAGAAACACTTCAAATCCCAAGCAGTTATGGTGCCACATTTGGAAGACAGTTCTACAAGAATGCAGTTATCAGCGCTCAAGGTTAGCAAACACAGACTAGCACTAGATATCTAAGGTTAAGGTTAATCGTATCTCTCAGACTGGTTCTGTTTTCTTCCAGTTTCTAATGAGACTGAACTCTTTGTAACACACTTTCCCAACTGCATGCAACTATTCGTGAAATCTCTTAGCTGACTCCATGCAATATTGTGTTGAACTAATCATAAAGGCCCATGGATTGATGAGCAGATCTGTAAAAACTTGATGTTTCTAGAAAGATGAATGTCTAGGATACATTTGTGCGCTCGTAATGGAAATACATGCAGGTCAATCACCTTGATTGAACACTTCTTTATATTTTCACCATGCAATACTTTCTCAAAAATGAAGGAAACACATCAAGCTTGTATGTGCCATAAACATACCAAATCATCAAGAACCCTAGACGTGACAATCAGAATCAACCTAACAAACTTTGTCTCCCAAACCTGACTCACATTTCCGTGACGTTCTCGCTCTCCTGCTGTGCCAGCACCGGGATGCTGTTGATGCCGTCCTGTTCCAAGCACTGAAGCATGGCGAAGGAACATCGACAGGCCCCGGGGCAGCCGATCCAAGCTCCGGCTGCCAGGCTGAGCATCAGAGACAGAGCCAAGGCCACCTGGCACACGGCCCTGCCAGCCATGGTGAGTGTAACCTGCCCTCGGTTCTCTTCACCAGCGATCTGGACAACTGGATCTCTTGGCTTGTGAGGTAATTATCGAGCCACTGGAGCAGCAGTGAGGCAAGGGCCCAGGGGAACAGTGGGCTGCTGCCTCCTCTCCTTTTCCTCGCCTCTCGTCTCTCCTCTTCTCCCCTCACTGCTTCAGAGTCAGAGATGGAGAGAGGGATGGCAGGGGAGGGGCAAGGCAGTCCATTAGCTGGCGGGGTGTGAAAGGGGAGAGGGGAGAGAAGAGGTGGCAGGGGGTGGGGGGGGGGAACAGAAAGACAGAGAGACAGAGTGCCGTGGTCATCAGACACCTCCAGGACATGAGTGGAAGCTGGCCAGAAGACCGACGGGTGCTGCAGGTGGACAGGATCGAGAGCAAGGCCACCACCTGTTGGAGGGAGGAACTGGGAGGAAGTGAAAGATCAGAGGATAGATGGGGAGGGAGGGGCAAGACAGAGTTTCTGTTTGGATTTATCACTAGGAGATGTCCAAACGTCCAAGGCCGAAACATCAAACGATGAAGATGCTCCAAAATGAATTTCTGAGAGACTGAAGCCTCATCACGTTCATCAAGCACCTCCAGTTTTCACACAAACCTCCACACTGATGAAGATGTAACTGGACCTTGTTTTGGTGCTGGTTTGTTTTGCGTACAATAAAAAAAAATTGCACACTCAAACCTAACATACACGGGCCTTTGTCCTTTGGGCTTCCTGAAAGACAGAGACAGACTTTTTTTCAAAATCACTTCTAGGAATAAACTTCGAGCCCAACCCCCGTCTCTCACTGGTCATACACATGAGAGTAAGGTCAGAGTGCGCCGACCACAATTACTGAAGCTGAATTGCCCTTTTTTCGGCTTCAATCAGGACACAGCGCTGGTTCTTCCTTGTGTTCTGTCCCAAAAACCGACAGAAGAAGGACAAATCCATCTACAGTGGCGTTCATGGCTATTGTCCTCAAACACTGTCTTTAGAGTCTGAAAAGATCTTTTCAGCACCTTCAAAGCAGGAGCTCACGAAAAAAGCTTTTAAGCCCATTTCACACATTTGGCTCCTTGCAGAATTATTATTGCCAAGTTGTTTACCTCTTTATATCCAGCTTCAGTCGGCCATTGATTTATTTCTTTTTTTCCAGACCTTCCTTGGCTGGTTCAGAAATAACTTAGATGGCAAGAGGCTTCCTTTTTTTTTTTTTTTAATTAAAGCCTTGCTGTTATTTATGATATGTACAGACTAGCAATTCTTCAGAATGATGGAGATTTTTATGATTTTTAATGTTTCTGTTTTCAAACATTTCACCTCATTATGTGATGAGATGTTTCAATCTGTGACAGATTTGAGTGAACTTAGAACTTTTCTGATAAATGCCACATATTATTCATTCTTGACTGTCTTCTATTAGACTTGTTTCACTGTAACCTGCTTGTTTAATTTCCTCTGCTTGTTTACCATTGGACATCTTGCTAGATGGTTAAAGGATATGCTAATTAAGGCAGCCGAGCCAGTCAGAGCAAAACATAAGACAATTCAGAGTGGGTGATATAATATCGTTTATGATCATATCGCTGTAACTTTAAAGATGTTATGATTTTGCGACATAAACCGGATTCTGTTGTGTGCGTGCTTTGCTCACATTTTTTCTTCCAAAATACGAGTGGAATTTGGACCAGTTTGTTTTGAAACAGTAACGTTCCCCAAGCCAATCAAGATATAACAGATAAATCCAAAGTCCAACCAGCCCTACTATTCCGTTTCACATGGAAATGTGTCACGTTTCCAAAGAAAATTGTGTTCAAATTTCCATTTTACTTTCCCTTATTTATTTAATAATTTTACTTTACATTTTACTTTACATTACTTATTTAATAAAAGTACGCAAATTAAAAAATTTTGCTTCTGTAGCAACCAAGTTTGAAAATGATGCCATGAAACATCTTCTCACTTACATTGTAGCAGCTAGAAACAGTCCTTCCCTCTCTTTGTTCTCTCTTGAAGTTAATAAGACAAAAAAACGCAGCTTGTCATGTTACTGAGAAACTGCAAAGAAGCGTAAACTCCTCTGTCCTGAAGATGTCGTAAAACTTAACATTACAGCTTTACCTCTGACTACAAGCGCTGCCACTGGAGACTCCTTCCATAAAATGTTAAATAAACACATTTCTTCTTACTTCACCATATCAACAGTTACACAAAACAAAAACTCTCTCGTTTTTATGTGTTAATTAACAACACGTTTATAGAGTCCTTGTCTAAGTTAACATATTAGAGTGAGCGCATTAATGCTAACAGGAAGTAACTTGTTTCTTGGACATTCCACAACATTTAAACAGTTAAAATGTACAATGTCTTCTTTATTTCATATAAAATGATATGAGCTGTGCTATAAGAGGAATAAAACACTTTGAGAAATACCGTTATAGGAAGATAATCAAGCTCACGGTGCTAACAGTAACTCCGCTTCATCAGAACACCCAGATGTTCATTTTCCTATAAAAGCAGGACATGGTGTGTTATATAGTATTTCAGCGTTGATATATTAAAGACACTTTCCTTTTTGTGCATTAGAAGAAAACGCATCCATTTTCCTCACTATCAGCATTATAGCAACATATTTTTTTAAAGTAGAAATTCCTCTTTTTTTACTTCTTCATGTTTTCTGTCCTCCTCTGGCCCTCTTTATTCTTCCTCACCACATTCCTTCTCTCTGATGACCATGCCGTATATGAATACAGACTAAAGAGTGCATTTCAGTCGAGGCCCACTCTCTTATTATTGTTTTTTTAGTAATATCTGATTGCTAGCTTACAAACAAATGATAGTGACTCATCTTCTGAGAATTTGTAAATATGAAGTGCATGTAAGTATGTGCTCTTTATACAAATTGCACTCCAGAAAGAGTAAACATGAAAACATCAAAAACATGCAGTGCGCTGCCATGGTGAACTCAGAAAGGTGCATTCGGCTTATTGATGCTCGGAATCAAACCGCTATTCAAAACCGCTAATTACAAAAGTACCCGACTCCACTCCGAGAAGGAACCCGGTGTGTGTCTCCAGGCTTGATCATGATTGACGGAGTACAGGATGGTTAATCACTTTCCCCCTGTGTCAAGGACTCTCTTTCATTAGGCAAAGCAGTGCAGGAGGAGCCACACTGGCTTCAGTTCTTTCATTTCACACAAACACTCCATTTCACACGTTCCCAACGACGTTCCAGATCTTTTCTCTTGTTTATCTTCATCATCTTTTTTATTAATTTCGAGTGTGTACAGTTGTGTGTTCATGCAGTTTCATTACAGACCCTTGAGTGTTATTTGATAGTTGAAAATTCCTACAGGATTCCCCAAAAATTCCAATTTCAATTCAGTCTAAATCTCGGGGTTCTTGGCTTCCTAAAATGGTTCTACATGGGATTCCTTCTGAAAGGGAAAGCTCTGTTAAAGAACGTTTATGGATTTCCCACAGATGGGCAAACTGAAGAATCCTTTTTAAAGTGTCATTTGATATCTTTTTTAAAGACTATACACTCTAAGAAAATTTAGAACCTTAAGGGTTCCTTGTCCCGCACGGGGAACCCTTGAGGTTTCTGTGTGCCGTAGAACCCTACAGTAAAGCGTTTCCCCATCAGAAACCTAAAGATAGGGAAAGCTAGTGACGATTAGTTATCCAGTGAACTCTTAAAGAACCCTTGAATATCCATTTTTTTAGTAGAGTGTACTTCTGCTAGTACCAATACTGATGTTTTGTCACATCTATACTTTATACTAAATAAAAACAAATGAAACGAAACAAAATGAATAACAGTAATAGTAAAACACTTACTGAAAGTGTCTTTTAGAACCCTTAAGAGTTCTTTGGTTATCTCTCTGGAGGAAACCTTAAAGGTTCTCTAGCAGAGTGGATTCCAGACAACCCAAAAACCCTTAATCATGTCATAACCCTTAAAGAACCCTTGAAGAAAAGTGAACCAAGAGCTAAATGTTAAACATCAGACAGGTTCTAGGCATTAAGAAGAAACTAATGAGCACTAAATTATCCAAGGTTCTTTAGGGGTTATGTAAGGGTTCTTAGCTTCCAAAATGGTTCTACTTGAATCCCTTTCTGACAGGAAACCATTTTGTTTTAGAGTTTTACATAAACCTTTAAGAGTTCCCTCAGAGGGAACCGGTAAGGGTTCTAGAGTACTCTATGTGGTCCCCTGATCACAGGTATGTAAGAACCCATACACTCCACTTTTAATAAAGGTTCTAAATGATTAAGGTTAGGTACAGGGGGTGGGATTAGCAGTCATAGCATTTCATATGAATTTATTTTACAAAAGAATTAAAAACACAATTTCACATGTTGCTCTTCACCACACAGTTCGATGATCCAGATGATTTCAAGCCACACTAATGATGTCCTAAAGTGCTGAGTCAGCCGTTCAGACATCTTGACTGCTCCATTGTTTTGCACAACGTTCCCAGATCTCGTAGTCTGATAAGCGGCATGTTATGGAAAACAGAATGAGCAGCGTGGCCGGAGGGGGTGCGTCTGCTCGACATTAAAACCTTGCTTAGCATAAAGCCTGTCGATTTAATGTCCTGCCGCGGAACTCAGGACCAGCGTAAGAGCTCTTCTGGAACAAGTACAAGGCTTTTACCTCTGCAGTGGTTAATAAGCGCTCCTGCGCAGGTCATGCCACTGCTGGACACTTGCTTCACTAATGGGTAAAAACTCTGCTGGGTAACTGAGGTGTGAGAAATGTTATGGTTTAGTGCTTTTTCTGCAAACTTGTGCCAGAACCCAATAGTTATTTGGATTTGTCATCAATTCACCACTCAGTGAGCTGAACGGTTCCTCTTGTTCTTTGTTGTCCGTGTGCTTTTGTTTGTTTTGCCATGTGCTCTCATTTTGGCTCTAGTCCTGTCTCCATCTCAGTCCTGTCATTGGTTGATTACCCTAATGTGTTCACCTGTTCAGTGTTTATCCTCTAATCAGATTGTATTATCTCATTACAAAGTCTTATCATGTTTTATGTCTGTAAGTCTTTATTTTGGAACCTTGTGGCATTTTCACACATGGTCTGAATACTCAGCACTGATTCTGGGCTTGTTTGGCGACGGGGCTCATAATCGAAGGTTTGCATTCATCATATTGAAGAATTTCATCTGAACAGTGGATCGAACGTATTGTCCTTTCATACCAACATTCCAGCAGTGAAGAAAAATTCTTTTTGGATTTAGGGCATGTCATCATACAAGAAAACTGATATAAACGAGGAGTCATTCTCGTATAAGAAGATTTTTAGCCATGCTGTCTTGTTTTATATAACCATAACAACTCTTTTGCTGTCATCACAAAAGAAGAAACAGGAAGTAACATGACAAGTTGAACCTATCACATTACTCAGCATGCAGTGCTAAGAGTGGCTAGCTTCCAGACCACTGTTTGTAAAGAGGACCAGGGATTGGATCTCTGGACTGCTCCTAGGCTCGAAAACGGCATTCACACTTCAGTAATCGTACTGAGAAAAAAACAACACAAGTGTGAAAATGACCTTAATTTCTGTCTTTCCTGGTTTTGACCTTCGACTGTTTATTCAAATTTGGCCCATTTTCCATATTTATAATGAAGGTCATATCTAGTATAATGATCTACAAATATGATCATAACATGTTCTACTACATTTTTTCAGGGTTCTACACCAACCGAGGTGAATACCTATACAATCACGACTTTTACAATTTATTCACAAATAATTTATAATTATAATTTATTATAAATAATTTTGCAATCTATATTGATTTTGTTCCCCTCTCCATCAATATTATGGGCTATTTTGTTTAGATTTGTGACATGTAATCCCAATTAAATCTATTTCAGTTCCAAACTGCAGCATTACAAAATGGGTGTGGTGGGGGTGGGGGGTGAATACTTATGTACCCCACTGTATATGAAATGTTCAGGACAGCATTCTGCATTGTGTTTCTCTGTTTTTATTACACTTAGAGCAGGACTGTGAATGCAGTCAGTAATTTTCATTGCTCAGAGGTAATTATGGTTATTCACCAACGCCCAGTACACTCCACTCCAAAAAAAAACAGCTTTTTCCATCATTCAATCACAGCAAGTTGTAGAATGCAAGAAAAGAACTGCGAACTGGAAAAAAATCAAAGGATAAAACTAGGAAAAAAATGTGTTAATGGCATCAAAAGACGCTCTGATTTTAAAAAGTGCTATATTTGGTGTAATCTTGAGCCTGAATAATATTCTAAAATGTGGAGAAATTGTGTCCAAACCTTTGACTCACACTGTCAACTGTCTTTTTTGGAAAACCAAAGAAGAAGCATTAAAATGGTGGATCAAAGATGTTTTTGTAGGTTAGTGGCAAAAAAAAAAAAACTCCTTCAATCGATACACTACGTCAGAGAAGTGTAGGATTTAGCCATCTCCATTTTCAGTCTTTTTTTTTTTCCACCTCTCAAACCTTATTTTCAGTTCACATCTCCTCTGTAGCAGGAGAAAAAAAACCATCAACACCCAAATTGTAATATTCGGAGCAGCTAACAGGCGGTGATAGTGAAACTCACTGGGGTGAACCTGATCGATAGGCTCGTGCTGCCGGGGGGTTTCGGTAATGTAACCCAATCCAGGCTCACTCATTAGGAGCCTTCTCGGGCCGGGGCTGGGGACTCGACATGGCCGCCTTCATGCAGATGAGCCGAAACCCGAGCAGCTCGTGAGAGAAACCGTTAGAGCGAGACTAATGAACAAACGGACCTCTCCTCATCTCGGCTTCTTCTTGTTTTTTTCTTCTCTTGTTTTTTTTGTCACTGTTCCTCTTTGCATCTCCACCTCTTTTTCACATCTGTTCTATATCTTTCTCTCTTTCACTCTCTCCTCCTTCCTTCTCACATTCTGTATCTCAAGCTCCCTCTCTTTATGTCTCTTCTTCTTCTCTGGTTCTCCTCCTTTTCTTTTTTTCTTATTATTCTTCTCTCAAAATTGTCTCATGCTTGAAAATTCTTAAGAGAAGTGAGAAAGATTAGGGTTAGTACAGGGTTGATACCTTCCTTCGGTTCCTTGTCTCATTCATTGAAATGTGGGTGTGTCTTAGAGATCATATATGGAAATAATAGTTGCTCAGAGTCGGTGTGGTGTAGATGGAAAATGTAGGCATGTCTTAGAGTCCATATATGCAAATAATAGTGGCTTGTAGTGGGCGTGCCACTGACTGAAATGTAGGTGTGTTCTTGAGCGCATATATGGAGGCTCAGAATGGGTGTGACAGAAATATGGGCGTGTCTTTGAGTCCATATATGGAAATAAGAGTGGCTTAGATGGAAATGGAGGTGTGGCTTTAGGTCCATATATAGAAATCAGAGTGGCTCAGAATGGGGCTGCCAGAGACAGAAAAGTGGGTGTGTCTTCGGATCCATATATGGAATTAAGAGCAACTCCCGGTGGGAGTGACAGAAATGTGGGCGTGTTTTTGAGCCCATACAGATGGAAATAAGAATAAATGTAAGCGTGTCTTAGAGTCCATATATAGATTACTGTGCCATCACATGTGTCATCAAAGCGTCATTTTACAGGCGACGCCCATTTAGGGGAAGGGACATACTCATGCTTACTCCTGACCAGTACAGGTGGATGAGGAGGATAAATGCAGCCAAACACAACTTAATTGCTTATTTATACAAATTTGCAATTTGTATAAAAGTTAATGAATGGTTAATGTAAGGGGCGGGGTTAGCGTTCATACTTTTTTAATTTTATTTTTTTTATATAAAACAGATATAGAACAAATTCTAGCCTCTTGTCTTAAATATTCTTTTGACAAATTCTGCATGAAATCAGGTTTTTGCTTCCTCATCTTAAAAATCCTCTTTCAGTCCTCCTATCCCTCCTTCCTTCTCTCTGTCTAACATCCGTTAATCTTTAATGATGTGGTGATTGTGCAACCTGTAGACTTAATGAAAATTGTTTTTTATGGTACTCTTACTGCAGGAACTAACGAGAAAACCGTAGCACATACGGAAGGCATGCGGTGTTGATTCAGTCTCCCTTCTGAGTTACTCTTTTACAATTTTTCTTCCTCTCTCCTTCTTTCTTGCTGAACTCACAGGGTAAGAAGAATGTGTAGCCAGATTACTGAAGAAAAGTCTATAATGAAAAACCTCGCATGAGGTCACCTGCTCATAGAAGAATTCTAGACGATTAGGGTAATCTTTTTTTTTCTGAAAGTCTTTGCCTACCCTATTTCTCAGAGAGCCGCTCCGCACTCTTAAAAAGAACATTTCTAATTGGCAATATGAACTGAAGAAAAGTATAATAGGTTTGAATAAAAGAGGTCCAAGGCCCTTAAGAAAATTGGACACTGGAGAACTGGATGGAGTTGGAACCCACCATTACAAAGTCCAGGGTCACTTTGCTATTCACAGGCAAGAAAGAAAACGTTGTCCATGCTTGATCCTTGGAGAAGTAGCCAATAACAAGCCATTCTAGCATCTATTCATTTTCTATTTAAATCTAAAAATTTGAGGATCATTAATATATGTCGCTGAGGAAACATGTGGAGAGTTTAAGGACGATGAGGGTCGCTAAAAAATATAGCATATTGATCTAATCTCTGATTTTTCAGTGATTTAAAGATGTATGGAAGGGTATCTAGCAAGAATAGGAAGCATGTGTCATGTTAGCATCATTTATAAAACATGGTCTCAAACGCACATTTGGAGCAATTTGAATCTTTTTAATGAAAAACGTTAAAGGTTAAGGTAACGCCTAGGGGCGGGGCTTGCATTCATATATTTTCTTATGAAAATTATGTGAAATCAAACAAAATCCAAGCACACTGTTCTCATGTTAATTTTTTTATGAAAAAAGGCTCATTCTGAAAAAACAAACTTTACATTCACAACAAAAATTCCATGTGTCTTTTTTTATACTACAGCAGCAACAGCAGTTCCTGTTCTCACTTGTGTTATAATGTTGTAATGACAGCTATAAACAGTCGTTTCCTCTCCTGCCTCTCTTTTTTTCTCCCTCTTGAAGTTAATAAGACAAAAAAAACCGCAGCTTGTCATTTTGCAGAGAAACCGCAAAGTAGCGCAAACTCCTCTGTCCTGAAGAAACTTAAAGTTACAGCTTTACCTCTTGCTGTTACAGTGCACTGACACTGGAGACTCCTTCCTTACAGAAAACTTCACCATATCAACGATTACACGTTTTTTTAATCTGTTTATGTAAAACATCTGTGTACAAGTCTCTGTGAATGAGCTGTTACTATAGAAACAATAATGTAGTAGAACAAGCGCATTAATATTAATATTAATATAAACCTGTGATGCACTGAGCTGCTGTTACAGAAAATTTATCAACACCTTGCAGACTTCACCCCCCACGGAACAGCAAATCAAAAAACTTTCCGTTATGTAGCCGTATTTCTTTCCATTTGTATTGGCCTTCTCGTAAAGGATCATAAAAACAATATGAAGATCCGTATATGAATAGAAATTGTTTCTTTCAAAATGCACTAAGCACAAGGAACAATGCAGGTCTCTAATATATATACAACTCATCTCATGAATTCATGACCATGAACATTCCAGCGAGCCTGGGACTGAAGCTCAGTTGTGGCATTGAGCTCATGTGTGCAGTGTGGAGGCAGTGTGTTCTCTGTGTCCTTGTGTTTCAAATATCATTCAGATGCTGGGAAAGTAAATCTTGGCATAGCTCAAGCTTTTGTACGCACACATGAAGGGACATGCTTGAAGAGGTTTACTTTTTTGAGTATTGCCCAGACATGAGCATTTGGATGAAAGAAAGAACTAACCAATGAATTGTCTACTGGTTAAACAATCTTTATTACTTTGTTGCAGAGGCGTCAACATGGCTAACGAGAAAATCCTAGCATACAGTATTTCAGGTGAGATGTTCCATGCTAACAGCGTGAATGATAAACAGCACATTCAATCAAGAGCTCACAGCCCCGCCTTCTTGTTTTCTATTGGCTCACAAAACTTCTGTCAATTCTGTCAGTTCTGTCAATTCACAGATAAAGTCAGCACAAAGCGAACGTGTGCTACTTCATCACATCACCCGGCTGTTGATTATTTTCCTATAACAGCACAGCATGGAGTGTTTTATTCCTTACATAAGTAATGATTTGAGGGCTTTTTTTTCTTTACGCTTCCTGAAACTCTCAGGTTGGAGGTGTTGGGAGGAGACATGGAGGAGACATGGAGGAGACATGGAAGTGGTGGTTTATATGAAGTAGGAAGAAGGTGGAGCTTCAAGGTGTGTGGTTTTTTTTCTCCCAAACTTCAGTTATTTCACATCTCCATTTTCGTGGACGGAATATATTGCACAGGATCAGCAGCACAGCACTTTTCTATTCCCAGCATCCCGCCTCTCAGACACACTCGGGAAGCAGCTTGGATTTGAACTCGAGTTGCCACAAGCGGTCCACATGTGCATGATGTGAGATGAATGTGAGATCTTTCATCATGACAGGAGCGAGGAACGTGCCCGGCTTGCTCTGTGACTCTGAACCAGCAGCACCCTCGGGAACGGTGAACGCAGCACAGATGGGGGTCACGGCACGCTACACTTGTTCTCCCTCCCTTAAAAGCACAGCCTTGTTTTTGTGTGGATTCAATTTACTGCCTTTCATGAGTGGTGGGCGGGGCAATGGTGTGTGTATGTGTGTGTGTGTGTGTGTGTGTGTGTGTGCATGCTCATAAAAACATCATCTGTGAAAGGAGAAACGAGGTCGTCCAGCAAAGAGCTGATTGTTCATAGAATATAAAGGGATGAGTCCCCACCCCACCCCCAAAAAAAAGAAAAAAGAAAAAAGAAACATTACTGTGTGCTAATAGTTAATATAATTTTGATAGGTTCCTTTTTGAAACTGGGACATGGAGTGAGCCAGCTTTTTATGAAATGATACCTCCGGGTTTTTTTTGTTCCCAAACACCCAGAATTGTTCAGACCTCCTACTTTTTTCCAGTAATGGGACTCCATTTGCTCCGTGTGGTGGAGCAGAGAAAATGAAAAGCTAATTATCAAATCTTTTTTTGTAAGCTAGCAAACATTTCTATCCGAGATGAAAATTCACATTCACTCAAAGCACATTTAATCACAAATCTGATATACGGAAGAAGTTTTCAGGTGTAATGCAGGCATGCTGGTCAAACATTACAGCGCAAAAGATGACATCTTAGCAAGTCAAGATATCTTGAATATACCCTAATCTAATATTTCTAATTATAAAAGAACAGTAATAAAATATATGTGAATTTATCCTATTTCTAGACATTGTTACTAATTTCAAGCTTGAAATAGTCTTGTTAGATTGGCAGATAATTTTTCTAAGTTTAAGTGTTTATTTCTAGAAAGAAGCTCAAAAGTAATTGGACAATTGACTGATAAGCAGTTTCATGGCCAGCTGTGGCCTGTTTCCTCGTTATTTCATGACAAATTAAGGAGATAAAAGGTCTGGAGTTGATTCCAAGCATTGAATTTGCATTTGGTAGCTGTTCATGGGAACTCTCACTATGCGGTCCAAAGAAGTGTCAATGCAAGTGAAGGAGGCCATTATTAGGCTGAATAAACAAAACAGACCTATCAGAGAGACAGCAGAAGCTTTAGGAGTGGCCAAATCAACAATTTGGTACATTCTTAAAAAGAAGGAATGCACTGATGAGCTCAGCAACATCAAAAGGCCTGGGAGGCCATGGAAGACAACTAAAGTGGATGAATGCTGAATTCTTTCCTTGTTGAAGAAAAATCCCTTCACAACATCTAGTCAAGTCAAGAACACTCTGGAGGAGGTAGGCCTATCAGTATCAAAGTTGGATTATATGATGAAGATCCTCTAACGATAGACCTGCGAAAACCTGCTGATGTCATCAATCAACGTGATCAAGAAACAAGCTAGTGCAGAAAACGAGCTCGCATAAACACAAAAACAATGAGGGAATTTTTTTCTGTCCATTAGCATGTTTTGTTTAAGTTTTGCTGTCGCTGCTACTGTATTAGCAGCTGTCCAGTGAGTTTGGTGTCAAGCTATACTGTACTCCTGTCAGTGGCTTTTAGACGAGCGTCGTAGCAGCACTCACATTCTGAGACTTTAATCTAAAATTTCTCACACTGCAGAACTTTGTCATCGGCTGGTGAGCACCAGAGAATTATTTTATGTGAGATTTCTGTCTCCAAAATTAGGCCAAAAATCATACACCCTGTCAAACCTGGCTTTATTTTGTTCTAATGGTGAACAAACATTTGCATTCAGCTTCATGCTGGATGAAGTATAAAAGCTGTTTTCTGCTTAAAAATCAGGAATAAGGAAGAAAAAAAGCTGCTTTATTCTTTCATCAGGAGAAAATAGTTATGCATTTTATAACTGCTCCACTCTAGTCACATTTCTTGTAATATTTCAAATAATAGCACGTCTTAGAAATGTAATTGCTGTAGTAAATGCTTGCTAATGACCCGCTGCTGAAATAGCGCTCTGAAATGCTTTTTAAGTGCACATTATGCAATTAATTGGAGTAAGGTTCTTTTTTTTTCCTCAACATTTCTGCATTTGTGTAACCCATTTAAAAAAATCTGTCTAAACACAGCGTGACCCCTCTGGCCGACTTCGCCGCTCCGGGTCGCAGTATGGCTCCATCAACATCCACAGATCAATAAAGGCCAAGCTGAGCATTGATCATGTCCAGAAATGGCTTCAGTCGCTCTCGTGCACCAGCCGTGTGTTCGAGTGTTGGGAGGAAAATGCATCCAGTATGACACCACCAAACAGAAAACCCCACAAACATCCCAGTCCCAATCACAAATGAGGTATTTCATATTCAAGAAGAAAAACAGCGATAAAAAGAACATAAAACTCTCAAGAATTATTGCCATCCTTCATTAAATTATTGGCACCCTTCATTTTGAGAGTATACATAAGAGTAATCTATATGGTTTTATTTCCATACAATTTTTAACACTTTTTTTTCTGCAAAACCCTATAATTCTGAAACTATGTCTAATGCTTGTATCTTTTTTATTTTCCCTTTCCTTATTTTCACTTTTCTTTCCTTAATAATATTGTATTTATTACTGCTCTTCAGCCTGTAACAGTACTTCAACCTACATTTAATTATATTCTATCTATTTTACCTTAACATTTAGATTTTTATTTTTATTTTATTTTTCAATTATTTTTATTTTTATGTGCACTTTTTCATTTTATTTGTTAAGCACATTGAATTGCTTTGTATATTAAATAAATATATATAACAATTATAGAAATAATATAAATATATGTTTGCCTCACCGTGTCCAGAAACATTGGAGACACTTGTAGAGGATCTTGTGGAGGATTTTGTGGAGGATCTTGTTCCACTCCTCTGTCCATTTCAAGCTCTTTCATAATCTTGTGCATATGGACGACGTCTTCAATGCAGCCCATAGATGATCATTATAAGCTCCTGTTCAGTCACGGACAACAAAAGAGTTTGTGGAGATGAAGAACAAATCAAGGAGTACAATTAATTTTATATAATCGTTGGGGTGCCAATAATTTTGCAACATAGAGATAGAATGAGAGAGATATTTAAAGGGAGGGTGAAAGAGGGAGCAAGAGACAAAGAGGGAGTGAATACAAATGAAAGTGTGAGAGAAAGAATGTAAAGGTATAGAGAGATAAAGATAGTGTTCTCCAGAATTATTGGCACCCTTCATTAAAATGAATAACATGCCTTGAGTGATATTTCGAGTACATACAGAAGAAGAATCTGTGTATTTTTAATTCTTTTTCCTTGCTGCAAAACAGCAAGTTTCAGAATTATTAGCAAATCCCGAGACTGAGATGGCCATTAAGAACTCATGTTTAGTCAGAGAAAACAAAAGAGTTTGTGGCAAACGAATCAAAGAGCACAATTTGGGGTGCTTTTTTTTAGGGGGTGCTAATATTTTTGCAACAGGGAGGTAGATGGAGAGAGGGAGGATGAAAGAGAAAGAGCAATATATAGTGAGTGAGTGACTACAAAGAAAAGTGCGAGAGAAAGACATTTGTATGCAGAGTGAAAAAGAAGGAATGAGAGAGAGAGAGAGAGAGAGAGAGAGAGAGAGAGAGAGAAGAACGAGAGCGAGATGATTTGTGGGCCTCTCCAGTGTGCTAGCATTACAAGAATGGCCCTCCTGGGTGGCATGAAAGGCTGCTTGATTGTATGGAGTGGTAACGTGATATCGGCGCTCCTTGCCCTGATAGATTTATTTACATTTCAGCGCCTCGAGCCAGTCTGCAGTGCAAGACAGAAAACAATGTAAGAAGGACATCAATATTTGTATTGATACGATCGTGCTTGGTTACTCTGCTGCCTACACGAATGTTCTACGCTGCTGTATTATCGTATCTTTCAGAAGTTTTACTTAAAGCCCAATGTCATAGAAGCTCAGAGGAACTCTCTCTGACAAGGCTGTGTCCCAAACCACTGGTTCTGTACTAAACATGCATGCTTACATCAAGCTTGCATGACTTTTCAGTTTCACTAGTCAACTAGCTGTCTCTTCCAAAGTTAAAGAAAAAAAAACAAGCTACAATTTACATTTCTAGCTACAGTGCTTCTTTAGGCTACAATGTTAACAATGAAAATAAAAAAAACATTGCAATTGATGTGTAAGATAATAACCAGTTCCATATATCATTCAAGGAATAAAACACGACGGGGTGCACTGTTATAGGAAAATAATCCACAGCAGGGTGGTGTGATGGCGCCCAACACGAAGCGGAGTTACAGTTATCAATCCGAAGTTGATTATTTACCTACATATAAGGACGGCCATTCAGCACGTGCCGAAGTGTTTTATTCCTCTTATACCACAGAGTCTGGGTCTGCCTCTGAACTAGCTGAGTGGGATTGTGCGCTTTTTCACACAGTGCTAATCACGACTTTAAAGGACAAAAAAAAAACCAAAAAAAGGGTGAAACAAATTCCTTTGTGGCGTGAATAGGAATGGGATTAAAAAAAGAAAAAAAATGACTGTTGTTCCATAAACAACAAAGAGGTGTCGATCCAGGAAGATGTCCCACTAGGACACATCGTGTAGCGCCACTGCTAACGTTTGCTCTGTCTGTAGCAGTATAACATTATAGGCTCATTAATATTTGAATGCTTTTGAATACTAAACCTTTTAAGTAATTAAAATTTGAATGCATTTTTTAAGGAGATTTGACAGCACTAGCACACACCCACCAGGAAGACTATCCACAAGGATGAAACGAGGTTTTAGGTCTGTGTTTTTAAGCTAATTTTACTGCAGTATTGGTTAAAAGGTGTCACGGGACAATGGCAGCTGCTTTGCTAGTTTGTGTACATGACAGGGTTTCCCAAAAGCGTTAAATGGTAGAACGAGTATTACTATGATCTCTCTCTCTCTCTCTCTCTCTCTCTCTCTCTCTCTCTTTCTCTCTCTCATCAAGCCATCAACCTGTGACTATTACTATGTGACTATTACTATGATCCAGATTCAGTTTCTTATTGAACACTGCTGGCATTTACGAACAAATATAACGAGCTTTTCTTCCAGTTATTGTGCGTCAAGCAGTAAATGGGAACTAATTGCAGGTAGGAACTTTAGTTGTGAATTGGGAACTGAAGGTTGGGGACCACGTGCTATAGGATAGGTCCGGGAATTATTAGAGCCAATCGTTTGGTTTTGTCGCTTTACAGCATCATGCTGTTGCTTTGTTGCCTGCTGTTGTCCCAAAATTTGTGGCTCCATGTTGCACACGTACATGGAAAATGTCGCTTTGTCGCTTGCTAGTGTGAATGTAGGGTTAGCGTCGTACTAATACATACGTCAGCTACTCAGCTCCTCCTTCTTCTATGCACAGACGGTGTGTCCATCATTCTTCTGTATCAACACAGTGTATATGAGGTGCATAGATACAGGAAACAAAGGTAGAGTTTATAAAAACGGACACACCTCAGCCCTGAGAGTATGAGAGAGAGAGAGAGAGAGAGAGAGAAAAAGCAGAGTTCTCATTTAGGATAGTGGAGCCTATTTAGCCTGGCGACCATTAAATATGAATTAAAAACCACACGGACCTCTTTGCCTCTGAAATGTCATTACGCGTCTTTATGGCAAGCGATTGTTGAATAAGCATTTCACAGCGTCCCCAGGGTGGAGGGGGGGGTCTGTAAGAGGTTCGGGGGGAGGGGGGGGTAGGAGGGTGCCATGGGGCAGCTGCCTGTATTGCTAACAGAAAGGTCTGGAAAATACGCAAGGATAATAGCCTCTGAAATGGAATTTACATTAAGAGCCCTAACTGAGTGGACCACTTCTGCCTCTGGCCCTCTGTGGTGGTAAGAGTGTGTGTATGAGTAATTGTGTGTGTGTGTGTGTGTGTGTGTGTGTTTTAGGGAGTGAGATGCTTTTTTTTTTTTTTTTGCCTCACAACTGCCCAGCTGGGGAAAATGAAAATTAAATTGAAGCAGGTAAAAGGGAGTGCGCTACTTACAGTAAACATCATCTCTCTAATGTTTCTGGAGTGTTTATGAAAGACCTTTTGGTGCACATTTTCCAGATTGGCCTTCTATTGTACGCTTTGTCCTCAAAACCCAAAAACAACCATAACAGCCCGACGCCACATGGAGGAAAGGACGGAACTTTTTGGGGTTCTCCAAACCAATTTCTTATAAGTTCCATGCAGATTGATTTTGTCTGGTAGAGATGGATAGTGTAATATGTAGATACTGTAAATATGTAACCAGAAGATAGGGCTTTGTAAAAATGGCAAAAACAAAATACAGCTTGTAGTGTCGATTTTTAGCATTTAAATGATTTTATTGCTTCTGGTAACCTATATAATTGTGGTAATGGATGAGGCAGGTCAGTAGGCTGAAGAAATCCTGAAGAATGCATTGCCCTGTGAAAGGGGGTGGAACCACACTGAAAATGCAGTACACAGTTACCATAACACAGTACATTTCCAATATAGTTCTTTTACAAATCGCTTCTCTAATATCACTTATAGAAACCTGTGAAATTTCCACACAGCCGGCATTTTTCACTGTCTATGTGCTCAAACTTTTCGAAGACGTCTGCGCAGACAGGCACAAGACAGCAACGGAAACAAACAGTCACGATAAACACGGTCTAATTATCATTCCCAGTAAAATTATTTGTAAAACGTTGCATTTGAGACTTCACTGTAGGCCTATTTAATATTTTTTCAGTCATCCTTTTTTTGTCTTTCATCCATAAACTGAAAAAGTGCTGTTTTGAAATTTCGGGGCATTTCTAATAAATATAGTTAACTCTTAACGTCTAATACGTAATAGTTAAAATGTTAAATATATATATACTTATGTCTAATGTTAGCTAAGTCGACCATACTCTGATAAATTTTATTTCATATTAATGAACTCAAAATATTCTCCCTTTACTCTGACAGAAAGCAAGTGCACTACGTTTTTCAAGTGAGAAAATTGAGTTGAGACGAGAGCAAAGGCTGAAACATTCCTAATGTGAAATCACAGGAAGGGGGCGGGGCTTCCAGGGGGGTCAATTAATATCAGAGAGTTCAAAACTCAGATGCAAATGTCAGTCATTTCAGATTCATATGCTGACTAGCTCATCTGCTGTGTTTCCAACAGACTGCTCTCTGGGCGTATTTTGGAGTGATAAGTCGTACTCTGATGTTAAAATGAGGAGCTCCTACGCAAAAGTCAGCAGGTCTGACCCGCGCATAATAGGGGTGTAACCTCACATATTAATTTGATGCGAGAATTAATTTGCCTGCTGAGATGCACTGTTACTGTAACATGGAGCTTTTGAAATGGACGATAATATTTTGTCATTTAAAAAAACAGCAGGTTTGTGAAACATTAAACTTGAATTCTAAATGAAGGAACAACATATCAGGAGTTATCGCTTCCAGAGCAGCAGATTTCC
This sequence comes from Pangasianodon gigas, assembly GCA_022758105.1. Taxonomy (NCBI): domain Eukaryota; kingdom Metazoa; phylum Chordata; class Actinopteri; order Siluriformes; family Pangasiidae; genus Pangasianodon; species Pangasianodon gigas. Next base: position 1,849,223 of record CM040475.1, read on the forward strand.
GGGATGGAGTTGAATCAGCTCTGAGTACTTTGACCCAATTTGAAGTGGGTTCATGTTGAGTGTTAAAAGACTTCATCAGTGTGGAGCTGTAGAGGCATGCTTCTCCCAGCTGGAGCATGAAATACTGAATGTACACATAGTTCTATACTTTCAGGGGGAAAAAATCCATTAAAGCACACCTTTTTCTAAAAGTAGCTAAATTCTAAAAGTAGCTAAATTCTAGGTGTTAAGCAAAAAATAATAAAAATATTATAGTAATAAAAAAAAAAAAAATTGAACCATTAACGGTTCTTTGGTTGTCCTTCTGGGGAAAAGTGTTTTCCTGTAAGAAAGGATTCCAAGTAGAAACCTCTTTTCACAAGGCAAGAACCCTTCATTATGCAACGAACCCTTAAACAACCCTTTTATAAGAATCTACTAAATTACAAGGCATTTTCCATAAATTGTTCCATTAAAAAAAATTCTTTAGTTGTTCTTCTGGGGGAACCTTATAAAAAAAGTGTTTTCCTGTCAGAACGGGTTCCGAGTAGAACCTTTACTGAAAGGCCAGAACCCGTAAAGAACCCTTTTTAAGAGTGTACCAAGTATCAAGACATTTTACCTCAATTTTAACTGGGTTCTGTTTATTAAGAATAAAATAATTACTCATATTAAAAATAAACATTCGTCACTGTCCTCCTGGGGGAACCCTTAAAGGTTCTGCGTAGAATCCTACAAAAAAGTGTTTTCCTATCATAAAGGGTTCCACGTAGAAATTTTTTTTTTATTATTTTGCAAGACAAGAACACTTAATTATTTGACTAACCCTTAAAATTTTAAAGGTTCCATGTAGAAGCTTTGTATCTTTTTTGGTGAACCCTTAAAGAACCTTTTTTCTAAGCGTGTGTGTATTATCTGCATTAAGTGTGTGATACAAACTCCAAATTATTGCTCATTATTTTCTTCTTCATACCTAGAACCTGTCCAAAGTTTCACGTTTAGCTCTTGGTACTTGGTACACTTTAACAGTTCTTTAAAGGTTCTTTAAAGGTTGGTTGTATAATTAAGGGTTCTTAGCCCCCTAAAAGGTTCTACTTGGAACTCTTACTACCCTAAACACTTTGTTGTAGGGGAGAACCTTTAAAGGTTTCACCAGAAGGAAACTGAAGAACCCTTAAAGGTTCTAATTTTTTTTTAAGAGTGTAATATTGAGCACAAAGTAAGAAATAATTTAGTGGAGTTCAGGATTTTATCTACATTGGAACCCATTCTGATAAGGAAACATTCTGTTACAGGGTTCTACGCAGAACCTTTAAGTGCTTCCCCCAGAGGGACAACCGAGGGGTTCTAGATTATTAGGTCTAGTTTATTAGTAGCATTTTTTTTTTAATTATTACCCGGCATTTAGAATGTATATAAAATGTCTTGATACTTGGTACACTGTATGGTTTTTAAGGGTTCCTTGGATAATTAAGGGTTCTTGTGAAAAAGGTTCTACTTGGAACCCTTGCTTGATGCTTGACTGTATCAGAGGAAGATGTTCACACCTGTATTTGGAATATTTTCATGCTCTCTCATGCACAAGTCACAGCTGAGGCCCTGCGATTCATGGGAAACTGTTTTGTTCAAGGCTTTCCTCCTACTCTTCATCTTCCTCATCCTCCCTCCTTCTCAGCTGTCCAGCTGTTGGCAGTACACACACCTCTTCACTTACTGTTTTTATTGATGTGTGTGTGTTCATGGCCAATTCTCCCATTTAGGAGCTCTTTGGCTGAATGTCGTCTGGCAGGTAGAAGCCTTTTATACAATAAATTATTGTGTGAGTTTTCTGCATTAAAATAATCTATAAATGCATTACACCTTCTTCTCCTCTCAGGTCTAATTCTATTCAATTCAATTCAATTCAATTTTATTTGTATAGCGCTTTTAACAATGGACATTGTCACAAAGCAGCTTTACAGAAATAAATGGATTCACAAAAATATATTGTAAATATTTAAATTTATCACTGTGAATTTATCCCTAATGAGCAAGCCAGTGGCGACGGTGGCAAGGAAAAACTCCCCGAGATGATATGAGGA
>CM040475.1:1851382-1910286 GCA_022758105.1 Pangasianodon gigas
TCATTTACAACTTTTACCAGTGCTGTCTCTGTGCTATGATGAGGCCTAAATCCTGACTGATACATTTCATGAATGTTATTCCTATGTAAGTATGAGCATAGCTGCTGTGCTACAACCTTTTCAAGGACCTTGGAATTGTAATTCTACATCTTTACATCTTTACAAATCCTCCCGAGACTGGAACAAACACAACCTACTGACGTTAATAACGACCTAGCCTCAAACAAGATGAAGTTGAGAGTCTATTTCTGATGTACGGACATTATCCTCTTCATTATCCCCCTTTCCTTCTCCCAATCTTTGCAATATATCTAACAGCAGAAATGGTTCTGTACATCATAGACACACCGTCTGCACTTACACTTTGCCTTTGTTTGCAAAGTGCATTAGATTTAGATTAGAATTTATTCAATTAATTCTGATAATTTTTCAATTTTTCAACAAGTATTTTAAACTGGCTCAATTTCGCATATAAACCGTAAACCTGGGTCATTATCGGTGCTGTCTGCTTCTCCTCCCCGGAGCACGGGGCAGCGTGATTCCTGCCCCACAGGGCCTCTATTAGTGCTTGTTGCAGTTCCCATTTTTGACCACTAGGTGCAATAGTAACGCTATGGGGTGAAACGGGGCGGTGAGCAGCTACACGGGGATTTCAGCTTCTATCTGTGAAATAGCAACCTTCTGAAAAAGTGTTGCTCATTCAGAAGAGGTCATTATTATCTCAAGGGAATTTAAAACGCATGGAGTTGTGAAGAGGCCACAATTCAGCAAATGGAGTCGTGGAGGGAATGTAATTAAACGCGCACAACTGAAAACAGAAAACGATATAAAAAAAAAAAAGTCATTATCCAAAAAAAAAAAAAAAAAATTGCTTTCAATTAATATGGTCTACTTTATTCGTGAAGAAAATGCCGTTTCCCGCTGCGCTCTGCTTTTCCACTTGCGCGCACAAAAGAAAGCATATCCTTTAACCGGCACTTTAACCGGTGATGGTGGTGATGGTGGGGTTTTTAACCGGAGCGCGCGCTAATTCGCCTCCTATTCGGAGCCGCAGAAACCCGTCACTCAGCGGCACAAAAGGCTCGCGGCGCCACTTCGGCGGCCGGAGCGCGCGCACCTGCGCGAGGAGCAATTTAGTGCAATTTGCATTTTCGCCGCCGCCGCCGCCGCCGCCACCGTCCTCGCGCGCGCGGATCTCACCGGGAGGCGCGTCAAAGACTCGCGCGCTGCCTTTCTCTCGCGCTCCTGCGTCTTTTTTTCTTCTTCTGCTTCTGATTCTTTAAGGGTCGTTAATGGGCTGACCTCGTCTTAATGAAAGAATGGCACACTAATTGCCCAACGAGCGCTCGAGCACGTCGACGGAAAATGAGTTAAATGACTTTGGTTAAAATAAAGAAGGAAAAAAATAAAGAAAGGAAAAAAAAATGACTGAAGCTGGACCAGTGCACTCTGACTACCTTTCTCTAAATATGATAAATAGTTAAGCTTATTAATATCAACAGGTTTGTTTAACATTAAAAAGGAGGTGAAATTTATTTCAACTTTTAAGTTTTTAATTTTGTCTGTGTTTGATTCTTGGCTCAGCACAGACACAGCTGAGTGCATGGTTTCTGCATGAAAAATATCCACCTGTTCTACACTTTATTTACAAGAAGTATACAGTTCCAGTGTGATGATAGTGTATCCTGCACTCTCAGGAAAAAGGGTACTAAACTGAACCTCTGACACTAAACTGGTACCGTTAATAGTTCCTGTTTTTGTGTCATATTATTATCTTCTTCCATTCTGCACAATCTTTTACACCGTCTTCATTTTATTTTTTAGTTCCTACTGCAGCATCCATGTACAAGGATGACAATAAAGTTCTTGGAAGTTCTTGAAGGTACCCCTTTTGCACCTTGAGTGTGTATTTTATACAGTAATGTGAATGTAGTGTACCTTTAAAAATGATTTAAGGTACACCATTGCACCCTAAGGACCACTGATGTACCTTTTATTAGCTTGTAGAGTAAGACTTTATAGGCGAAAGATGTAGGCTTGATGGTACCACACCAGTGACAAGCAAAGGTACAGTTAGTACCCTTTGGTTGTGTGAGTGGTTGGGTGCACAAGCTATAAAAGGAAGACACAAGTTTCAGAGCTGATATCATTTTGACTATTTTGTTGTGGAATATCTGTGAAACGAAACATTTCATTGCTATAAATTTGTCTTCCTCATTTTGAGCTACAGTCACAGGAAACAGGTATTAAACTGTACCTTTCCCTGATAGCATCAGGAGTAAATCTTATGTTCCTGCATAGTGTGAATGCATAAAGCGCACCTTTAAAATGATTTCTGATAGATAATTACACCTTAATGGCTGCTGATATACCTTTAATTATCTTTCCAGGTAAAAGATACACACTACAGGTACGAAACATGACAGTGGCACAGAAAGGTACAGCTTAGTACCCTTCTTCTGTGAGAGTAGGGGTACACAAACTTTCGCACTCTGTGTCTGAGCATGGCCTGAATCTGATTAGAGAGACACACATACACTGAGTAAGTAGCCTTTTATTCGTCTTGCAGCTCATCTACACTCACGACCCTGAGCTTTTAAAATAAATGTGCTCTTGCTAGCATGTCTGTATTTGCTGTAATTAATTAAAAAAAAAAAAAAAAAAGTTTATAATAAGAAAAAAGTGAGTTAATGGACATCTGAACGAATTTGAATGGAATAGGAAGACAGGAAGAAGAGCTAGCTTGTGCCTCATCTTCATATTTGTTTCGGCTTAAAATGAACATAAAGTTGATTTAATTCAGGTGTTTAATGCTGAAGAAAATAATAATTATAGATGTAAACTGGAGTTACTTAATAAGACGCATGCATACCTTCATCTTTTAAACAAGAGACCTGCTTTTCTAAGAGTGTATTTTGTGTATTTATGAACCCTCAGGTGCCTTTTTTTGTCCATTTTTTGATACCTAGGATTAACAGTCTTTAGAAATCATGGATAGGGTTGTGTGGCTGAAGAGTGTGAGAGGTTACTGTATATATAATCTGTAAAAAGTCAATAAAATCCTGCCAGTTTAAAAAAAATTGTAGTAAAAGTATATAATTTATATAAAAATAAATATGCTCAATATAAATAAAAAAGCATGCCAGGTTACAGATTTATAAAAAAAATATATATATATATATTTTTAATTAAAATAAATGTTGTTAATATTAAACTATTTATCTATGAGTGTTTTTGCAATCATGATTTTTTTGTTTGTTTGTTTGTTTGTTTCCTGTTAAGTCACGGATCACTTCGACAAGATGAAATTTAACAGAAATCTCCATACCAAATAATTCCCATATTATTAAGCAAAAAAAAAGATATAATCTATTTTGTCACTGACACTGTCTCAGATTTTTAAGCGTTTATTTAAAAAAATATTTGAAAAACCATTTCAAATAGTTATATATATATATATATATATATATATATATATATATATATATATATATATATATATAATTGTTTTTTTCAGCACAGATCAGGTACAGTTTCATGTGTGTAAAGTGACTGTATAAAAATCAGTTTTAAAAAAGATCAATACAAATGAACAAAAATGAATTCAGAATTTTTTAAAAAAGATTTTTACTGATTTCACTCAGCAGACAAATGACATCCTACACTTTAGAGTCCTGTCGTGGGACAACAAAATGCTCGGGATCATTTTAGTACCAAAATAAGAGCATTACAAAAAACAGGACAAAAACTAAATGCATTTTAACTGAGAGTAATTCCAAATCTGGTGTAAAGCCATAAGGCTGCTAATTATATATTTTTTAAAAAGTATTTAAAGCATATGCAGATCATTTAGATGGTTTTTTTTTACTGAAAATTGTATGACTTTTTCAAAAGATCATTTAAATAAAATATTTATTTTGTGTAGAAATATAATGCATCAAGGACATCAGGAAAAAGAGGTAAAAATGTTGTAGCTGATAAAAAAAAATCCATTGTGTTCATAAACATAAACATGTTTAATTAATTTATTAACATTCATGTCTAAAATAGTTACATTTCAGGACCAGAATTACAAAATATAGCGTTATTATTGATATGTATAAAGTGTATGCAGGTTAGAACTGTTGCAAGATGCAGCTGATTTGTTTGATTTAAACAGCTTCAGCGTTCATTAGAGTCTATCTGGCACAAAATTACAGATATTTGGACTTGATTTAGGCTTTTGTTTGAAAGTTTGGGAAAGATATCAGAGACACGCAGCACTGAGAATAGGAAATAAACTAAAGAACGACAGAAATCAGGATAATGGTTTATGCTCAATTACAGAGAGGTGATTTATTTTATATCTTATAGGCCTTTTCTCCTAAAAATAGATGTACAGAAAGTGTGGACACTACACATGAAAGGGTTCATTTAAAAAAGCAGATAGCGTGGGTTAAGCCGAAACAAATCTAGTTTAAGGGCGGAAAATTGTTTTTCCCTACATTATCAGGTCATATCTTGATATCTTCATTAGCTGATTGTCTTCCAGCATAACGACTGGCTCCAGTTTGGTGCTTGGGCATTATTTTGCCTGGTGCTGCGGCTTCTTTTAGCCCACTTAAGGCCCTTTGGTTTCTAAGGAGGCCATTGTATTTCCTCCGATTGCCTAGCAACTATCACCAAGGCCAGCACTCCACTGTTGCCGGGGCGAAAGCGCTCCGTGCCTCCAACTTCATCCATATCTGTGTTTTATTCTCTAATTCAACAGGCTGGTTTTATGGAGTGTTGATTACGGCCTCCAGTGAAAAGAACATGCAGAAAACCTTTATTAGAATTAAACTGTATGTGAGACATGTTTCTAAAATTCATCATCGTGTTCATAAAGAAATGAATGCATAGGTAATCAGAGTGGGGGAGATGTGTGATGAATTGTTGGAGGAGATTTGTTAGTGGCGCTGGAGGTGGAGGTGGATGTTGAGGGTGGACTCATGTGCTGGGAGAAAAAAAAAACGTTTTTCAACTCAAAATCTCAGTGACGTCATTTCTTTTACACCATATCTTGAATAGCACCTGTGTGCAGGGGGTTGTCTGTCTGTCAGCTTTGTGTAAAAACCATAACCCATGCCCACGAAACATCTGTCAGCGTGCAACCGCTGGTCAGAGAGATGCAGGCATCGTCTCGCCAACAAGGCCGTTTTCTGAAGAATTCACTTCATGTGCCAGCTTTAGGAAGCGAAGATTTATTCCAACTTTTCTTTCTTCCTTTCTTTCTTTCTTTTTTTTTTTTTTTAAAAAAACTATTATGAATGGTTTCTTTTAGTCATCTTGATTGTCTTTTTTTGCCTCCAAATTGTTGTTTCTGTCTGACCGGACATGGTGAGTACCATTTTATTTAATGTTACAATTAAAAAAAGAAAATTCTGATAAATGTTGCACGTGTTACTTGTATTAACTACAGAATACAGCATTAATGTAGTTTTATTTATGAGATGCCGGGTGTATGAGAGATCTTGAGCACTGTGAACTGCCGCACTGGAAGTGATGCAACAGTGTCCATGCATCATCCTGTTAATCCTTGTAGGAACGTTGTGACATCAGGATGCATAAGATATGCAAATTATTTGGAATTTGCATACTGAAACTGAAATTGACGAAATTCTTTAGCCGTAACCCTCCGTACAGCCCAGAAGTTGTTTTCAGCTCTAATTTCAGTTCTAATTTCAGCACAAAGTGGACGAAAGGGAAATGCTCAGTCCGATTCGGATATGTGCGAGATTTTGCACATGAACAAGGTCGCTCAGTATTAAGCGTACTCTCCTCGTCTCCTCGCCTAAGAGTTCAAGAATTGAGTGATTCTTTAACGATGGCAACAAAAAGTTCTAAAAATGAGGCACAAAACAGTCATGGCTTCATTTCCAAAAACCCACCTTTTCAGACGATATCTAAGACAACACTTTGTGGTCTTTTTTTCTGCAGTGATTGTGTCACTCTCACAAAAAAAGGTACTCAGCGGAACTTTTCCGTGTTGCTGGAGGGGAACTGTCAACCTTCTGCACTTTAACCTAGAAAGGTGCATGTAGTTTACTGTTAAAGCTTTACTCTAAAAGGTAATTATGGTCCAATTTCAGACCTAAATCATTTTTAAACAGTACATTATTTCCACATTTCCCGGTGAAAGATACGCATTAGAGATATAAAAGATGTGTGCTTGAAGTTACCTCTCCAGTGAGAAGGAAACGTACAGTTTAGTACGATTTTTCTCAGAGTTATACTTTAGTTATGAATTAGACCTTTCTACCACGTACTCATGCCAGCTTTAGTAACTAGTCTTACAGGTTATAAATTCTTACAGATTCTCTAAGCATGCTGTATCGCTGAAGCTAAAGTTCCCTGACTAGTGGAAACTCGTGGACAGTTAATTATAAAAATCATTAGGATTCTTAATAAAGACATATTCCTTTCATATACTCTCAGAAATAAAGATTCCAAGCTGTACTCTTCCTCGTTACTGTGGTGGTTAAGATCATTTTCTATCTTTTGTGTATCTTTCATTTGTATTTTTATACCTCTAAAATAATTTAAGGTAAATATTGGACCTTAAGGACCACTCTTGTACTTTTAATGCTTTAGATAATTAAAGGTCCACTACATGCACCTTCCCATGTAAAAGATACATATTAAAGATACAAAACATGTGCCCTTTATGGTACCACATGAGTGACAAGAAGAAGAGGTGCAGTTTGGTACCTTTATTTCTGAGAGTGCATTACCAGACTGAATTAGACTTTCCCTTTAAAAATGACTGTAGATCATTTTAACTTCAGCTTTAACCTTTGGCTTGTAACTCCAAATATATAAATGAATAAATAAAAGTAAATATTTCATTCATAGATACATATGCTTACATACATTTTACTAAACATACTAAAGTTCGAATGGAAAATTAACCACCAAAGAAATGTAACAAATTCTTGCTGTATTCTACATGAAGTGATCCAGTGCAGAACTTTACTCCTGTAAGATCTGATATGAGTCCAGATTTTCTTTTAAAGAATATTTCGGAGATATTTCGTGCTCAGCATGGCGGTGTGGAAGACTAGTGATTTTGTTGTTGGTGTTGTTAATGCAGACAACAAGTCCTAGTCTCCCTTATTGCCCTGGGACCACCGGCTTTACCACACAACCTGAACCCGATGAAGAGAAAAAAATAGGGCTAAAGCGTACCTTTCCATGCCACTTGGGTGGCACCACTGAGGGTACATATTTTGTAATATGAATATTTTTTAGTTTAATATCTTAGATGAAACTGTGGCTATAGTACCTCTTTTAAAATGGTTTAAGGTACATAAATTGACCCTAATTAATTTAGTAAAGCTTTAAAGGTGCACTACAGTATCCTTTTCTGAGAGCATATGCTGCCCCCTGCTGGCTGAATGAACAACTGACAACTGAGTTTTCATAAATTAATAAAACATCCTGTTAGTATCCTTTATTTTAAAAAAAAATTCAGCTTTACTAGGCAGAATTTTATCTTAACAAATGCTTCAGGATGAGTGAAGTTAAGCAATATGGCATCTTCTATGCTAATTTCATAAGTGCAATTAGCATACCATGACTAGCGTGGAGTTTTTAAGCCGTATTTCGACTATGTTCTTTCAGAATTCTTGACAATTCCAGAAGATCATTTCTGGAGGTGTAAAAAAAGGGGATAAGTGTGATTATTTCAAGGGCACTTGAAATAGTATTGAAGAAGGCAATCTAGAAGGCAAAAAGGGAAGTGGGCCCAGTGACATGGGTCGGTGAGTAAAACAAAGAGTGCAGATCGCCATTTTGTTCAGATTTGTTCATGATGGCTTTTTACTTCTAGTCACGTGATGAGAGGGTGCACGAGTATCACTGAGTGCTCGGGGGTGAGGCGCGAGCTCCTCCATTGGACATAAAGGCGGGAAAGCAGCATGAGGTCATTTCCTCACTCATTCAGAAAATGAGAAAAACTAATCAGAAAATCAGAAATACACACACATACAAAACTAATATTTCATAATCATGTAGTGAGCTTAGACTAAAGAAACTGTCTTAAAAATAAAGATGTCAGAAAAGTTTTTTTTCTGTTCTCGAGGATGAGGCTCGCACTCTTCAGCTGGAAGCGAAGGCGGGAAAGCAGCGTGAGGAAAACACAAAGCTAATATTTCATACACTAGTGAACTAAGTCTTCAGGAAAGAAGTCTCCCATTGGATTAAAAACTCTATATTTCATACAATGTTGTGAATTTAGTCTGGGGAGTAAAGCAGTCTTAAAAATAATGGTGTCAGAAAAGAGAAGGCTCGAAAGCAGCATGAAGAATAATCAGAACACAATGTACTACATAAACCATATGGCCAAAAGTTTGTGCACCCCTGACCAGCAGACCTATACGTGCTTGTTGAACATCCCATTCCAGATTTATTCCCCTATGTTTGCTGTTATAATAATAAGCTCCACTCTTCTGGGAAGGCTTTCCACTAGATTTTGGAGCGTGGCTGTGGGGATTTGTGTTCATTCTGCTACAGGAGCATTAGTGACGTCAGGCGCTGATGCTGATTGAGGAGGCTCCAGTTCCAGTTCATCCCAAAGGTGTTCAGTGGGGTTGAGGTCAGGGCTCTGTGCAGGACACTCGAGTTCTTCCACTCCAACCTTCACACACCATGTCTTCATGGAGCTCGCTTTGTGCACAGGGGCATTGCCATGCTGGAACAGGTTTGAGTCTCTTAGTTCCAGTGAAGGGAAATTGTAATGCTCCAGCATACAAAGACATTCTATACAATTGTGTGCTTCCGACTTTGTGGCAACAGTTTGTGGAAGAAGAAGAACATATAGGTGTGATGGTCGGGGTGCATATACTTTTGACAATATAGTGTTAAGATGCAAAAAGATAATACTGCATAGCATATGTAGTGAACTTGGTTTGAAGAAAAACAGTCTTAAAAATAATGCTGCCCAGTTATATCCTGCCAAAAACACTCCAGTTTTGGTCCAAAGGACTTTCTAATGGATCATTTAACTGCTTTGTTGCCAGAAAATCGAAGAATTCCACTATTTAGATTACGAGGTTCTTTGATGTAAAAATGATGTTTTATTATAATGCTAATAAAATAGGTAAAGTTAAGGCCACTAAAAGCTTCTTGGGAATTAAAATGGCTCCTCTATTTTAAAGCATTGCTCTGAAAACCTGCCAGTCTCATTAAACACATGGCTCTCAAAGGTGACGCTGGCTATACTCAGGGGTCGTACAGCCACCTTCCACCTCAAGGTCATGATCAACTGCTATCAAAATGAGAAAACTAATTGAATTAAATTGGTTTAATCTAAAGCTCAATGACTTAAAAAGAAGCATAAATCACAGCAGCTTGAGTCTAACTGTAATTTGCTATAATAAAACTGAGCAAAATGTTGTTATGTTACAAACTAACATGTTCTGTTGGTGGAAAGATCACAAATAAAAAGCTCATAAGTCCAAGAAATTAACAAGATGGTACATATTTGCCTATTACAGGAGGCTAGTGGAAAATGCTTCTATTTTGCATTATTTCTAATTTAATTTTTTAAAAATCGTTTTAATTACTGAATTATATTATCAGCATAACAACTTGTGTAAAAAGTAGAATCTTAGAAAGTCTGCTAAGTTACTTAATTAAGATTAAGAACCCACAGTTCTAGCTAATTTCCCATTTTTTTACCTCTGAAAATAAAATGTGCCTTTTTTATAAGGAGCTGTTTGGGATTTAGCCAACATCTGGCTGTTTTTCATTGCAATTACTAGAGAAAAAAACCCTAAACAGAATCTACATTATAGGCTACATGGAGCACAACCACAGTTTCATACCCTAGCTCTATATGTAGTGCACTTATCTGTTCCATAAACTCTAAGGGAAAAAGGGTACTAAAGTGTACCTTTCCTTGTCGGTGGAATGGTACCCTTATTTTTTGTACCTTTAATATGCATCTTTCACTTGGAAATGTGGATATAATGACCTTTAAAACAGATTTAAGGTACAAAATTGGACATAATTACCTCTTAGAGTAAAGTAATGATACACATTAAAGGTACAAAAGGTTTATGCTTGAAGGAACCACCCCAAGGAAAGGTACATTCTGGTCCTCGTTTTTTTTGTTTGTTTGTTTGTTTGTTTTCTGAAAATGTCCTTTTAGCTTAATTTCACACAGTTTATTTCACTCCTGAGTAACCTTAAACTTAAACTAGCTATAAACATAAAGAGTGAAAAGTCAAGGTCTACAGTAATACACATGCTTTACCAGATTTATGTCTTTGCAGCTCTTCTCTGTTTTTTTTCTTTCAGTATTTTTGGTTTATTGGTTACTTCTAGTCTGTAAGATTATTGGGATCTTCTGAGAGTTATGATCATAATTTCATTTACACTCCGAGTTCCTCTCTGTTCCATATGCTGTGTAATATTTCCCTCAGTTACAGTTACAGGACTTTTCCCTGATTTGTAAGAAATGGTGCTTGTCCCCGGGACCCTGCATCACTGCCTGGATGCCCGAGGTCTTTTTCACGTATGTACAGATCGGACTGTCTGACTCTGACATTGTCCAAGTGATTCAGGAAATCAGTATAATACACGTTTCATGAAGTGAGTGGGCATGGGGTCGCATACGGGTGGTATGGTGTATAATATTCTTATGTTTATTACATTATAACTCTTTGTCATGTGTGTGTTTCTTTCTATCCTTTGTGTACGTGCATGAATAAAACTCTGTATCATATTTTAATGTCTGCACACAGTATAGAGTCACATAAAAAATAAAATGCTTTCCCTTCTATACTACCGTTCTGTGTCTTTTGTACTTCATATGAGGGAACTTTGCATTTGTAAATGTATGAATATATATGTATATACACACACATACATATATTTTCTATCTGTCTATCTATCTATCTATCTATCTATATATAAAAAATATAAAAAATTAGTTTAATATAGTGAAAAAGAATCATGTGGGGGAAAAAATCACTTGAAAAATTAAGTGAATTTTGAATCAGTGAAAAAGTCACAGGAGAAATGAAATGAATCATGTTGAAAAAATCATGTGAAAAACAGATTAATCATGTGAGAGACATCACATGAAAAATGAATCATCTAGTAAAACAAATCACATGAAAATAAAAGATTCATGTCTGAGGGAATTACATGTGAAAAATGAATCAATAAAAACATCATGTGAAAAATAAATGAATCAAGTGGAGAAAAAATTCACATGTGAAATAAATGTATCATGGAGAAAAAAATATCACACACTTGAAAAACAGATGAGTCATGTGAGAAACATCACATGAAAATAAATTAAACGTGGGGGAGGATTCATATGAGAAATGAATCAGTGAAAAATTAACGTGAAAATAAATTAATTATGTGAAAGAATTTTATGTGAAAAGAAAAAACATGAAACATAACGTGTGTAAAAAAAAAAAAGTGTGTAAATTTCAGTTGCTTTTAGATTCCCATTATAAATAAGCTTAGTTAAACATGTTTTCTGTTCTTTTTTAGTGAAGAGCAACAGCTTGAAATATAATCACACACACACACACACACTATACATGCAGTGGTTAGGGTTTAAAAAAAGGTTAGAGTTTTCCTTTAAGCTAACACAACCTAGCTGATAAACACACAAACATGCAAACAGACAGTAATAATAAAGAGTCAACACAAATGTAAAGCCTTTCAACCCCTTTATTGCTTCAGATAAGCGAGTGATGTCAGTCACAGGGCAGTGGTGATTTCCCATCAGGCTTTTTTCAGTGAGTGTTTTTATTTACTGAGGGGGCAGGATGGCCTTGGTCTGATCAACCACGAACCTGAGCATGTCCTCGATCTGGCTCTGCATCAGGTTGGTGTAGGGGGCGATCTGAGCGCGGACGGAGGCGGCCAGAGGCTCGATCTGCTCCTCGATGTTGCTGGAGAGGGGCTTCAGCTGCTCCTGGAGCTTCTCAACCACAGGCTGGAGCTGGGCTCTGCTCTCCTCCATGTAAGCCCTGAACAAACACACGCAAACAGTGACGTTAGAAATGCTTTTATTTACTTCATAATCTTGCCTGGATCTCTGCAGAGATCATGTGAGGTAAATAAGAAGCTGGTTTTAAAAAACACACAGCAGGAAAAACAAATTTTAATTGCTAGCTTGCTATCTAAGTGTGTTTTTTCTAACACAGTGAATGTCACGCTGTGATCAAGTTGTTGGTAATGTGCCACAGCCAAACAGACATGACAGTAACAGATTCAGTTTGTAAACAGTATAAAAATATCAGATGTCAAATTATCTGTGATAAATACACTCTGTCACGTACAAAGTTGTTTGTTTTTTAAGATTTTTGAAGGAAATGTTTTTTAAATGGGAAATTTAGCCAAAAGAACATAACTCACTGAGTGAATCAGCCATTATTTACGCACCAATGTAAACGTAAAGGAGATAAGGCTTGTATTTAAATGCTGTGACTGAAATTTACTACAAGTGATAGGACTAGAGAGTCTGATATGGATAATGCTTATCAAAGGTGATTACTTAAAATGTAATTTTCTTAATTTTTCACTTTGCTTTTAACAAGAATTTTACCCATGCAAAAAAGAAACATGTTTCACTTCAGGAAAAGTATATATAGAATAAAATATCCTCATTTTCACCATGTGAAGGGTATTCCCAGGCCATCACACACTTGTATTACTTATTTCATTTCACTCTCACGTATCTCACAAATATTAAACCATATAGAGAACTCACATGCTGGAAAATCAGTGAAATATCATCAATATCGTAAAGAGCTGATGTGAAACTCACTTGGCCTTGTTGGCCAGCTCAGGGGCCTCGAGGGCTTTAAGGTTTTGGACGAGGTCCTGGAAGTAACTGGCGATCTTTTCAACCTCGGGAGGCATTTCAGGACTTTCTCTCTTGACCAGGCTGGCAGCTTGGGAGCCTGTTTAAAAACAAAACAAAGTCATCCTTTTACTGTCTGATTAAAACTACATGACTGTTGTAATACTGTTTTGTTTTGTTTTTTTGTTTTTTTTTGTATTTTAAAAAAGCATAAAAATCTCACTGATGGCCAGCGCGATGACGAGGGCGGCGATGAGGGAGAACTTCATGGCTGCAGACTGAGCAAGGCTTGCCTAGGATATAAATCTGTGGTTACTAGAGTAAATACAGAGAATATGGATGAAATTCTGAAGTAAAATTCAATCTAAATATGTCCATAAGAACGCAAAATGACTTCTTACCTTCACTCCTGAATGTTTAGGACCTGATGGTGCGTTCTTTCAGGAGCCAGGCCTTTTTATAGCAGCTCCAGAGGTCAAAGGATGATAATGGGTTGACGACATCAGCTTGATGAAGTGTGTAAATGCTGTGTTGGCTGCCGAACCTTGAGGCTTTACTTGACACTGAGGTGATCGAGTCAAAGTTCAACAATCTGAACCCCCCCCCACCCTCTCTCTCTCTCTCTCTCTCTCACTGTATCATTTTTAAATCAAGAAATCAAGTGCTTTCACGTCGCAATGCCATTTATGAAAAAAACAACCATTAGTGATATACATATAGTGATATACGTCCTACTCCTATAACATATAGGAGTTCATGTTTAATATAACATATTTGTTCATGTGCCCATGAACAAATCAAGCACAGTTGACAGGAAATCAAGACCAAAGACCAGGGAGAAAAAAATTAGAGCTCTAAATATGGAAATGTATTACCGATATTTTGGGCAAGGTTGACTTCTTTTCCATGTTGCTTCTACATTACATGTGAGAAATTTAGAAGCAGATTTCCAACACCTTACACAACATGATGGATAAACTATATTTGGGATAAGAGGGAAGAAATGAGTACATTTAATTGTTCCTGAGAATTTTGCCTTCCTAAAAATGAACTATAATCCATGTCCACATCATGCTGCTGATGGAGTATTGGGTGGAATGTCAGTGATATGATTTCTGCTGCTCCAGTGGAACACAATGAGTTCACAAGTTTTACCTGTTAGCTAAACGTCCATTAGGTCAAAGTCTGACCCAAGTCGTCTCACTCTATCTCTCAGTGATTGGCTTTATCTACAAAGTCGAGGTAGAGTTCCATGCTGATGAAAATTCTCCTGAAGTATGTTCAGTTCATCAGTTAAATAAAAAATCCTGTGACTACATACTGATTCTATATGTTTCTGATTCTATATGTTTTTAACACTGTGCTAATAATGTAGCTCTCTGAACGATGATTAGACTCGTCTTGGAGGACATTTTTCATGCACAATCAGTAGGTAACTTCAGCTGAAGTGGCCGTACAGTAATGGGAGCAAAGAATTGCAGTCATTTCTGCTTTTCTGTGCCGGATTTGTCAGGACTACTCGTCTCAAAATGATTGCAGCCTATGGTTATGGCAGAAAAAGTGCTCAAAGTGGTAGTTACACTGCCATATTATGATACGATGCTCTGAAAATATTGGAGGGCCAGGCTAGCATGGGGATGGAGGAGGCACTGTTTTTCTTTTGTCGTTTTCTGTCATGTCAGAGACCCCATACTGGTTTGGAGAATGGACCGATATCTCGTTTAAAAAACAGCACTCGGGCCTGTCCAGAGGCGTAGATGGAGCACACCCGAGTTCAATGGCGCGGTCGATCAGCCCCCCGGGAGACGGACCATTTTATAAAATGACCACCCATCTTCTGCACCATTTGAGCACTTCACTTCACAGCATGAGGCCAGAAGTGCTCCAGCTAAGATTTACTTAACAGCTGAGCTTAGAAACGCTGAGACTGAGCTCATCAGAGACTGAGCTGTGAGCAGAAGGGCTGATCTGAGACCTGCTATACATGCATGCAAACTTACTTCTTTCATTTAAAAAGTGCAAGGCTAAATTACCAGCATGTCATCTGAGATACACATACACGTAATTTCAGAATAATTTGAATTTGAAGTTGTGGGTGGGATTCATGGTCGGGGTGCTATTTTTGTCCCACTGCAAAACTACACTCTACCTTGAAATATAATCACTGAAATACATTTAAATCTTATTATTTATGCATTAATATGTGAATCCATTTAACTTCTCAGCCTTGAAACATCCTTTTTCATGAGTCGTTCATTATAGGTTATGAAAGATGTACATCTTATTTCATTCACTCAACTCTGTACCCTGAACACATTAACCTCTATGAAATATTTGTAATATTTGTTCCACATGAAGTCACATGTTCAACAGGAAGTTACTTCGCCTGAATTTCCTAAAGATCATGAGAATAAGAAAAACTAGTTTTCTCATTCTTTTTTCTTTATTTTCGGTGATATTGATGAGGTCACTTTGAAAGTACAACCCTCTTAAAGAAATTATAGACTGAAAGTAAATTATTAAATTAAAAAAACATTTTAAGTAAATAATTATAAAGTTCTTAATGTCCTCATGCCATTAGCATGGATGGATGCTACTTAACATGTTGTGTATTTGCTAATTCTATGCTTTGTTAAAAATAAAAATAAAAACAATCCTGTTACTCATTTAAGAACAATGAAGAAGCCTTGTGTAAAAATGAAATGTTGTTGCCTGAGATGGGTTAAAACATTTTTGAATAGATACATTTTGTAGATTCAAAATGATAAAATAAAAATAAAGTGTAATTACAAAGGTTTAAATCTTAAATCCTTGCTTAAAATACCCCTGAAAATGTGATGTTTAAAAGTTTAATGCTTTTTGTACCTCTCATTCTGAACATTCGACTGTTCGAGTCAAGATCGTTAGAACAGTGCTAAATTCATATTTTCCATTTAAAACAAAGACTTTCTCAGTACAATTGTATTAAAGTTGATTTAGGGACTGTTTTATATAAGCTTATTAGATTGATATGCAAATTATTCGAAGATAACCAGCTTTTTTTTTTTTCTGTTTTGTATTGTTTTGTTTTTGCTAGCTTACTAGCAATCTAGCCGGCTAGCAAAATTAGCTAATATTGGTAATATTTAGTCTAAGATTTACATTAAGTACGCTTATAGGTATAGGTGTAGTTAATTTATTTTGTGTTCATTTAAAACATATTAAACATTTTAACATGCTACACAGATTTTATTTATTGATTGATTGATTTATTGTGAAATGTTCAGCAAACTGTAATTGCGCCAGAAAGACGCTAGGCGGCCATTTTTCCGCATTTCCGTTTTATTCGGTTGCTAAGCTAAACCGGAAGTGCTTTATTGCGCATGCGCTAGTCTTCTCACACGGACAGGCATCATGGCGGACGTGCTAGATCTTCACGAAGCGGGAGGCGAGGACTTTCCTATGGACGAAGATGGCGACGGTACAGTGGATTTTGTGATGAACTTCAACTTGAGTTTCTTTAACGCAGCCAAAAAAAAGCGTACACGTTGTTTAGGGATTTGTAGTGTAAAATGTTTTCTATGTTCAGAGTCGGGCCTTGTCCGCCTGGCTTCACTGTTAGCTATGCTAGCGATGCTAGCTATGCTAACTGGCTAATTCAAACATTCCCGCTAGCAGAATGCTATTGATGGTTGCGTTAGCTGAATGGTTACCAAATTTATCAGGTTTAAGTTTAAATAGACGAGTTATCTGGTGATTTCTTGAATTTTTCAGAGTTTACATGTATGGTTTTATAAGTTGTTAAAGAAACCATTCGCGTGCGTTGTTGTTTCAATTGTAGTAGCTTTCTTGTTAGCCGCATCCCAAATCTCTCTGTGTTTCAGCGTAGTGCACTAGATAAGATGTTATTTCCTACACACTCTAGTGCGCTTATATAGGGAGTAGGGAGCCATTTGTGCTTTGATTTTATCTAACTGACAATTTGTTTTAAATTAAGGCTCATTCATTTCCATGCTGATTCTACTGAAACTGTGCAACAGTGTTCAATGGTGTGGCTCTAAAAGCCAGATTATTTCTTTATGTTGTAATTTTCTTTTACTTTTTTTTTTTTACAGAAAGCATTCACAAGCTGAAAGAAAAAGCCAAGAAGAGGAAGGGACGTGGATTTGGATCTGGTAAACTTTTATTTCAGCATCTCACATTAACACTTTGCCTTATTCGTTTAACATGAATGTGTGTGTTTTTGTGTTGTGGTGTGTAACGATATTGGTTGTGTTTTTTCTTTACAGATGAAGGTGCGAGGTCTCGGGTTAGAGAAGATTACGACACAGTGGAGCAGGACGGCGATGAGCCTGGACCACAGAGATGTGAGTTTGCTGTGTTTTCCTTTGTGTTTGTGTGATGAGACGAGGAGCTAAAGCGTCGACCGTTCCTACATCCAACCCTGGCTCCAGACGCTTCCTGTGAAAACATTTCCCAGCCTGCTACACTAGGTATTGTGCTAGAACAGCCTTTAACTCCGGCTGCTGTGTGTTTGCAGCTGTCGAGGGCTGGATCCTGTTTGTGACCGGCGTTCACGAAGAGGCGACGGAAGAAGACATCCACGACAAATTCGCCGAGTTTGGCGAGATCAAGAATCTGCACCTCAATTTGGACAGAAGGACGGGTTACCTCAAGGCAAGTCCACCTTCACTCATGTTTTGTGATGTATACACATTAGTCAAGTTTTTAAACTTTAATTCAATCTAAACTGGGTTCTTGATTTTATTTTTTCCTATTATTATTTTAAGTAACAGCTGAAAATGTGCTGTATGCGTTAGTGTTATTGCATCATAAAATATAACAGCCAATCAGGTTTCAGTATGCAAATGGAGACCGTGCGACACCAGTTTGTCAGTGAGATGAGGTGAAGTAATAATTTATTATTCTGTGGAAGAGGAAAATGGTCTTGGTCAAGGTTTCAGTGATGAAGATAAAACCCGATGTGTAATTTTCAGTAATCGCACAGCTGGACCTGGACAGTTCACCATTTTTTTTTTATTATTATTATTACGGAAGTAGATTAGTCTTGCTAGCTCTTTATCCAGCGTTTACGTTATGTTAAAACTAGTCCGAGTTTGTCTCTTGGAGTTTTTGGTTTTGAAGTTTGAGCTTCCAGTGAGAAAAAGCAACTGTGTGTGTGACAATATGTTTAAAATATTTTAATATCTGTCATGTTTCTGTTTGTCTGAATGGATTTTAAAATATATATATATATATATATATATATATATAGTTAATATTAAACACTTAGTTTCCGATCAGATGTGTTCTTACAGTGGAATTATGTGTTTAAAGGTGACAGATATTTCATAGAAATAATATTCCGTATAAACAGAAAGCAAGTTTTAAATTATTTTAATGTATTTATTTGTTTTGCATTGATGAGTTTTAGGAAATCTGTCACTAGCTGTCAGTTCGTTAAACAAACAAGGAGTTAAAGATCATTCATATCTTCAGGTTTCTGTGGTTTGAGTCATATCCGGACACACGCGGTATTAAAAAAGGATTTTAATAGCGGACGCCAAACCGATTTGTATCAGATAATCGGTCCAAGGAATGTTCTCTGGAATCCATTGAGCTCAGGCATTTCCCAAGTTCTGATCTAAACGCTTCCGAGTGCTTCGGCTCAGAAAAACATGGATGCCCGAAGCTAGATCATGTATCTATGGCTTGTCTCTGAATTTTATAAACGCATAAAGATCTACATGAATTATTTCTGTGCAGTTAGAAATGATGTATAAGATACAGAGTAACCACTTTTTTCATCTTTGCTCATAAAAATGATCACAGATGTCTAATCAGTAAGTAGTGAGTAAAAATCCATCTGAAATGAACAGAATTACGTTACAAAGCTGTTAAAACATTCATTCAACACAAACACAACATATCAAATAAAAGCGAGATTTATTAAGTAGTAAATGATGTGAATCGGTTTACTGTCGACTCTCTGCGCCGCCATTTTGTTGTGACGTCAGACGTGTTTGGAGGATGTGGCCTGAGTTGTGTGGCCGATCCAGCGCACTTTTCCCCGTCTGAGGTCGGGTTTTTCTGAGTACAGTGAATTATTTTTTACGTCCACTGAGTGGCAGTATTTTACAGGAGAAAAACTTCCAGTGCGCTTTGTTACTCTTCGTTACTCTGATTAGATTTCTTCTGACTTTTGTTCTACACAGAGAGCCGTTTAAGATCAATAAAGTCCTGCTGCTTCTGTTAATCAGTCTCATTGGATTGTCAGGGTTTTTTTTTAATATATGTATAATTTGGATTTGTTTCTCACAGGGTTACGCGTTGGTAGAATATGAAACGTATAAAGAAGCGCAGGCTGCCATGGAGGGGCTGAACGGCCAGGAGCTCATGGGTCAAGCCATCAGCGTGGACTGGGGCTTCGTCCGAGGGCCTCCCAAGAGCAAGAGGAGGTGAGTGGATCGGATTAAATTAGATCGGATGTGGAATAGTACAAAACACATCACACTAAATTACACATTCTTGTATAACAATATTTTAAGTTTTTTTCTAACATTTCCCGACAGAAGGAATTATATTGACTGTAAGAGGAAAAATATACTAACCTCATTAATTGTGTTGGTATTGAGACACACGGAGGCGTAGAGTTATAATAATGAGGACTCCAAATGAGCGTGGCAGCCATCTTGCGTATACGTAATTAAAAGCAAGTGTAATTCAGCTTGAAGTTTTGTGCCTGTTAACTTGCATTAGCCTCATGGTTCATTAAACACGTTGTTGCTCCTCAGCTGTGTTTATGGTAGATTTCGCTTTTGTTTCTTTAATCACTGTGATGAGACATGAATTTGTTTGGTCTGTAAAACTGCCATGGTGTAATTTATGATGTAATAATGTCCGTCCTTTGCCTTTTTTATGATGTTTGTGCATGTCAGGTACGTTTTCTTACATGTACAGCACATCTGATTATTTATTTATTTTTTCTTACTGTGTCTCGTAGGGGAGGAAGGAGGCGGAGCAGAAGTCCAGACAGAAGACGGCGCTGAATTGAAATAAACATTTCTCCCAGCTGACGTTCCTTTATCTTTGTCACGTGAAGGCTGTGCGGCTGCGTGACATTCTGTACTGGGTTGTTTTAGGTTTTACTGCTTTTCTGTGTTTCTGTATCTCACGAGTTGCTCAGCTGCTGCCTGTGGAGTTTTCTCTGTACACTCTCAGAACAAAAAAAAATCCACGACAGCATTTTAGGGTCAGTGTTAAAATAAAACAAATAAAAAATACAAGATTTTGAGAATTAAATTGCAGTAAAATTATATTATTATGAGAAAAATGTCATAATACAATGACAAAATTTTAGTGCTCTAATGTTCACCATTCTGTTGTAGCATTATGACCTTTTTTTTCTCCAAATAGTAAGACTTTCTTTTTGAGATATTGTGTTTTTTTTTTTTTTGTTTGTTTAACAGTGGCCCTGAAACGCTGTCGTAAAAATCTAACATATCAGTTCTTATCTTCGTACAGCATTTAAGGAGAGAACTGAAGAAATTCAAGGCTTCTGGACTGTAACACGTGAAGACGACCACAGCAGTGTTTGTAATATTAAAATACTTTTTCTGTATAGTGTCAGTTCCTTGGTTTTACGTAAACATTTTGTACAAAAATTGACGAAACTGATCCTTTAAAACTAATTTGGGTTACGCCATAATATATGAAGCTGTACCTGAATTAATTTTAAAGCTTCCCGGTTTGTTCACTTCCAATAAATTTGTTTGGGGATGTGAGTTTGTCTGTGTTCTTTTGGATTTTGTTGCTTCTGTAAGTTTGGTGAGTAAAAGCTTGAAAATTATATCTGTTAAATTAGCCATTCTGTTAACGTGACTTAATCAAGAGGCAAACGTACATTTATGATTCAGGCCAGAGGTTTTTAAACTTCAGTTCGAGCTTGGAGCGTAATTTTTTTGCTTTATCCAACGTTTCAGTTAAATGATGACCTCTGACTGGCGAAAAAAAAATTTAAATTGTGGAATTTCTACCAGGAATGTGTCCTCAAACCCGAGTTCAGCATATGATGTCATACGAACGTGGCTGCTCGTGTCAACAACCATAAATAAAGCACCACTTCTTTACTCTCTCGTTAACTATAACACTGCAGAGTTTTGAGAAGATAAACGCATCAGGGATGTTTAGTTAGCACTCTTGACATTAGCTGGCTAGCTTGATGCAGTTCAGGAGAATGTGGTGCTCAGACTGAGCAAACCGCTCAAGCTTTTGTGTTTTATTGTCAGTGCGCTGATGTTCTCCCATATTTGTTGCTTGCATGTGGGAGTTGGAAATGTCAATTCCAAGCTACCTCTTTTTCAGAGTTGAGTGCAACACGGCATTAGTTTATTTATATCTTTCTATTATACACTTAATTTTTAATCTAGTCCTGGTTTTTGGTGGGTTTTTTAAGTAAATAAATAACTTGGACACATGAGGAACGTTAGAAAGCAGTGGTTCTCAAATTTTTTGCAGCAAAGGACCCCTTCCAGATTAAAACACTTTCCATGGACCCTATTAATACATTCGAGTCAATTTTCCACTCATTCTGAGGCACATTTGATTCACTGTGTATCATATAAACATCACTTCCTGGTTTTATTAAACTGCAGTTAGACTGAAGTTGTTAAGTTAAACACTGAACATTGTTTATGTAATTGTTTTTAGTTACTGAGTTTCAGTTCAAGTGACCATACAAGCAAACATGATACAACTTATAACTATCATAACTAAATAATAAGCATAACAACACTGATTGTAATTGCCACCATTGTCGTTGACGTTATATATAAAAAACAAACGTAAAACAGTCAGGATATACATTCCAGACCCCACTTTGAGAACCATGGTTATAAAGAATGTACACTATATGGCCAAAAGTTTGTGCACCCCCGACTATCCACTCTTCTGGGAAGGCTTTCCACTAGATTTTGGAGCGAGGCTGTGGGGATTTGTGTTCATTCAGTTACAAGAGCATTAGTGAGGTCAGGCGCTGATGCTGATTGAGGAGGCTCCAGTTCCAGTTCATCCCAAAGGTGTTCAGTGGGGTTGAGGTCAGGGCTCTGTGCAGGACACTCGAGTTCTTCCACTCCAACCTTCACACACCATGTCTTCATGGAGTTCGCTTTGTGTACAGGGGCAATGTCTTGCTGGAACAGGTTTGAGTCTCTTAGTTCCAGTGAAGGGAAATTGTAATGCTAAAGATATACAAAGACACTCTATACAACTGTGTGTTTCCGACTTTGTGGCAACAGTTTGTTAACGAACCACATATGGGTGTGATGGTCAGGGGTGCACATACTTTTGGCCATATAGTGATTAAATAGAGTAGTATTTATGTAAACGGTAATAAATCAGCCAACAGTAAGAGATAACTTCCGCTAACTTCTGTCAGGAATAACGAACATACAGCATCAAGCAAGAAATTAGCACCAGATTTGCCAAACACCTCAGAAATATTTTCATATAAACATGTTTAATGTGTTGCAAGAAAGAGTTCTGCAGAATTGTTTTTTTTTTTTTTCAGAAAAAATATCTGAATGAATTTCATATTCATTTTTTTTATAACATTAGCATATAAGGTTCATTTAAAAAGACAAAGCAAAACAATTTTACACAAAACTGTCAAGGTGAAGGATAACTACTCGGGAAGATCTCTGAATTATTTATTTGTTTGTTTGTTTGTTTGTTTAAATCTATGTCTGGTTTAACAGATTATTAACCCCCCCCCAAAAAAAAAAAATCCATCGCGGATGACGTCATGACTAAGTTGGTCCCCGGAAAAAATTTGTCACTCACAAAGCCATAGGTTTATTAAATCCCAAACCCCGCCCATTTTAAGAATCTTGGGAGCCAACCACGGAGCGAGTAGGCTGCACATGCCTGTTCTGATTGGTCTGATTCTGTGCCAGTCTAAGCGAACTCGGGTTCTGATTGGCTGATCGGGGATGCTGAGTTTTTCTCAGATGGGGCGGATTTCGTAGTGCCTCGGTTGACATTGTTGTTGTTGTGGGAGTCGGAATGTAGTTTATAGCAAAGCGTCAGGTCCAAGGGGAAAGTGTAAGTGTGAGGTTCGGATTAACGCGAAGGAGAAGGAACGAGTTTCAGTACAGACTGGGTAACACATTTGCTGGAAGGGAGAACTGGGATGGGACCGTGAGGAGGAGATTTCTTCTGCGAGGCCGAGCTGAAGGTAAAGCAGACAACGGAGGAGGCTATGTTAGCTTCAGTAGCATTGAGGCTAATAACGGGAGAGACTGACCGGCTAGCTAACTCTAACTCTAACACTAACAAGCTCTACTGGCTAACCATGCTCTTTTATAACTTATTAAACACAACAGTTTGTAATGTAAAGTTAAATTAGTTGGTTTAGATAACTCAACAACTCTGCATAACTCTTGCTAGCTCACAGCAAGCTAATCCCGTACATTCTGACTAACTGGTTAACCTGACTAGCTGTCTATTGATCTAGATAACTTAATAAACCTCAGTGTAGAGTTGCAGAAATTTCCAGAACCTTTCCCTTTATGTCTGGCTAACCTGTCATGATCACTATACTGTGTGTTATGACAGCTAGCTGTGTGAGTAGGTCCGAGGAAACTTGGAGAACTTCAAGGTTAATGCAGAAGATTATTTGGAGACAATATATCGCGATATATCACGGTATTGTATATCAAGCGACCTTTTAGAGACACACAGACCAGCTCTGATAAAGACTGACTGTTCCTGTATAATCCCAAAGCTCCTGATGATGAGGAGTGTTACGGATAGAAATTTTCATGGTCTAAAGTATCACGGTTTCGTGGTATTAATCAGCGATTTAAATCACAGGTGTCTGGAGCTTCCTGTAAAGTCTCGTGCACTGTCAGTATTGATCACGTCGCCGTTATAAGGTGAACGACAGAGCGGCTGCGAGGAGAAGTTCGGTAAGTCCTGGTGAGCAGCGCCGTGTTTTTCTCTGCGTTTAATAGTTTCCGTGTTTGATAAAGTGAGGAAGGAAGGTAACATCAGCGTAACGTGTTTCAAACGCAGCTGAAGGGTTTTCAGCGTCCGCTGTGCCAAGAAGATACGGAGTCGCTGTGGTGTGATTTAGGAATTCAACGTGAGAACATTTTGGGACGCAAAAGGGATCAGAGTCGCCGGAGTAATGAACTCGATCGGAGGTGGAAAGTAACCATCCAATCGTACGCCGTGACTAAGCGTGAAACCGTAACACCTAAGAGAAAGGAGTATTGGTTTACTTTCGAACATTTCTACGCTGCTGTTTCTTTTAGGGAAAAATTCATAGGTGGTAAAATTGCTATACGTGTGGCAATAAATGTGAGCTCATACTCCGTGACTCATGGTGATCTCACGATGATCTGTCTCGGCCGTTGGTTATATTGCGCCCTGAGTTCAGCACTCAAGCTGCAAATACACATGGAAAGATCATAGACAACTGAAGATTTATAAAAAAAGAAGAAAAATTGATTCTTTGCAACCCAACACCTGTACCTTTCTCTCGCCTGCGTGTCTGTTGTGGTATTTAACCTGCCCCGAGCTGCTGGTTAGGTAAGAGCGCTCATGGAAAGCTCTGGGATTATTGGTTGCCATGTCGAGTTCGGTTACACTGGACCCCTGAATTATTCAGCTCTTCATTTACAAGCGCTTTTGTTCGCTCGTTGTTCAGCTTAGCCAGCCAAACCCCGAACATGAAAGTAGGGCAAGCAAACAAGAGCTAGTTTTTTTTTTAAGGCCTGCTGGGCCTCGTTTTTCATCCGTATGTGGGGTGGAAATGCTTCGCCGCTGATATCGAGCCCTTTTTTGGATTAGAGCTGGTTTCTGTGGAATCCGTCATGTTAAACGAGGGTTTGTTTGGACGTCTGCGCTATAAGGAGGAGTGATGAGGATGTTTTTGGCGAAAAGATACACTTTATTGATCCTGAAGAACATTTTTGAGTATTTAATGTAATTTAGTAGTTAATGAGAGCGTGAGAGTGTCGTATAACGCTCCATTATCTAAGCTACTTCCTGTTTAGGGTTGTGCTTAGTCACGTGACCACCAGTGAGCCGCTAATGCGACTTACAAGTTAACTGATTACAGCAATCAGTGACCCTTTAAAGATGTTTCTGTGTAGCTCGAATATTCTCTCTCTCTCTCTCTCTCTCTCTCTCTCTCTCTCACTCTCTCTCTCTCTCTCTGTCTTTTTCGGTGTCTCTCTCTGTGTCTCACTTTTTGGGTCTCTCTTCTGGTATAAGTCTCTCTTGGTCTTACTCTCTCTCAGTGTGTCTCTCTTTCTCTTTCTGTTTCTCTCTCTCTCTCTCTCTCGGTGTCCCTCTGTCTCTTTTGGTCTTCATCTCTACTGGTCTCTCTCTCTCTCTCGGTGTCTCTCTGTCTCTTTTGGTCTTCATCTCTTCTAGTCTCTCTCTCTCTCTCGCTCTCTCTGTGTCTCTCTGTCTCTTTTGGTCTTCATCTCTTCTGGTCTCTCTCTCTCGCTCTCTCTCTCGCTCTCTAACACTGTAATCGATAGAAGTCTTCGTCCCTCCTGAGCTGATTCAGCGTGGCTCCCTCTCGTCCAAGCGGCTGAGCGAGTATTAAAATTTAACTCAGCGCTCCGTCTCCTCCAGCTCCTGTGAACAGCTGCTGAGTAAGTGCGACCCCGTATCGCTTACGGAGAGCCGGGTCTAACCGGAGCCAACAAATTCCCTTTGGAATCGTCTGCTCTGCAAAAACCCGGCGTGATAAATACTAGATGAGACCCCTGCCCCGAGGCAGCGAGGGTCAGCAGGACAACGAACGAACGCACCGGACACGACAGAGTAAAAAGCGCAGTCACGGACCACAAAGCCGCCGATGTTACACTTTCCTTCGTAGCTTTTATTTCTGAGCTTCAGACAGTTTTGTTCTGAGAATCGCTCTTATACGTTCCATCTAAACATTTTCCTAACGCTCCTTAAACTGCGTTTCAGCAGTTTCCCAGCAGCACCTCCACCCATCTATTACGTCTCCAGCGTAGGCGAGCGTGCGTGCGCGTGCGCGCGCGCGTGTGTGTGTGTGTGTGTGTTTGTGAAAATGAAGTGACCCACCCAAAGCACAGCTCTGTAATCTATCTCTCAGCTGTCAGAATCAAAACAAAAGCCGGGTTTGTTCAGCACGCTGCATACGCTGTGTTTAAGACAACGATTAGTCACGTGATCACGTGGGTTAGACTGGAGTTCACTAACGGGGTGATGAGGTCAGCATCAGAAATTCAAAATAACTCGAGTTCTGGATTGTGATTGGTCAGAAGGTGTTGATTAATTTTCAATAACAGCAGCTCTGACAGTAATGCAGCTGCAAATCACACCTTTATATTAATAATAATGCACTAACCTCTCTCTCTCTCTCTCTCTCTCTCTCTCTCTCTCTCACACACACTTTGTCTGTCTCCCTCTTTCCCTGTCCTCACTTTCTGTTTCTCTGTCTCGCTCTCTCTGTCCCCATCACACACTCTCTGTGTGTCTTTCTTGGTTTCTTTTTCTCATCCTGTCTCTCTCTTTTCCTCTCCACTTATTTCTCTCTGTCAATCTTTGTCTCTCTCTCTCTCTCTGCCTCACTTTTCCCTCCCCTCTCCCTCTTTCTGTCTCTCTCTCTGTTCCCCCATTCACTCTCTCTCACTCTCTCTCACTCTCTCTCTCTCTGTGCTGAAATGTGATGATGAGTGTCTGATCTCAGCAGCTCTGTGCACTCAGACAGCGGTTATTAAAGCGAGCGCTGGTTGCTGGACCTCGGCCAGTCGGATGACGACAGTGAAAGTCCCGTGGTCAAACTCGGCAGCAGGGAGAGAGGGAGAGTTCCAGAAACTCGAGTCCCACACTCGCACTGGTTTACCCAACATGCACAGGTGTTACGCTGAGTGTTTTCTATGAAAACACCACGGCTGAGCTGCTGCTGTCGCGTAAACACGCCCGCAGCACAGCGAACTTGTTTATGAGTATGAGCTTGAAGAAGATTTAAAATGTTACTGCAGGATCTGCTTCGTCATTTCGTTCCAGGCTGTAAAAATATTTGTTTGACTTTGCTGACTGACGTATTAATAACATATTTATAACTAAAAGACCGGTTACACGAAGGCGTGCGGTTTAAAATGTCGTGTAAGTACTTTATAAAGCGTCTATAACACAAACGTTTGTACAAACGGATCCACAAAGGTTTTGCCCCCAAATGACCCCAAATGGACATTATGAATTTTCTGAGACCCCAAGCCTTGACCTTCCTTTTTTTTTTTTTTTTTTTTCTAAATTCCAAGTTTGTAAAAGAGAATTCCTCTAACATTTATACATTTTATGTTGTCAGTAACACACGTATGTGTAACACAAGTGAATACAAACAAAGGAATATTCCTTGCACTGATTTACAGTCTAGTAGGAAGTGTTGTGTTGTTACAGGAGAATAATCCACATCAGGGTGGTGTGATACGATACGACACGACACAAATCAGCCTGGTTTATACGGGACGTGTGCAGAAGCAGCAGTAACGTGAGACTCGCTGCGTATCTTACGTGCATCCGGAAGATTTGAAAGTGACGTCCACTAGGCGGCACGTCAGAGCCAGAACATCTCTGTCCATCAGGTTTCCAAGTGTGTATAATGTTGAGCGAGTTCATGCACAGCGAGCTCTGTCTTTCTTAAAACTTTCTGCTGTCGTCTTGATTGTCGTCATGAGCTGCGTTTTAAATAGAAAACTCTTTCACCAGGTTTAAAGGTGACATGAGAGGTTTTTAAAATTCAAACACTAGCTGTAATAGGAAACCCGGTTAGTGTTAGTACTCAATAAGGGTCTAGATTAGTGCACAATTATGCGATTTGAGACACAGCGCTAGCTTGTTTAGCGGACGTAGGTGGACGGGAAGCTTTGTCCATTTTTATTGCTGACAAAAATATCACATAATAATTTAAACGTAGCTTGTCTGAATGTGACTCCGAGTGACACTTCAAAATATTAGCACACAAAATCCATCTTTGATATTTCTGTTAATTTGTAAAATAAATGAAAGAAACAGAAGAGGAGATTGTGAGGTTATCTCATGACCCCACGTTTGGAAACTCCTCCGACATGAACAGATTTTAAAAACTGTTGACGTGGTGAAGTTTTCTAGACAGAGAAATGTGTTTATTTAATGTCTATGGAAGGAGTCTCCAGTGTCAGCTGTTCAGTTAGGATACTCAAATGAGTGTTGTATTAAAAATGAAAGAATGTAATCATTTATTTTTTATGTAATTTTAATATTAAAGATGCAGTGACATCACAGGGCTTGACATAACGCTAAGCAACATGAAGCCGAAGCTTTCATTCGATCCGCCACATTCCAGACCTTCCCCCGGAGCTGTGTTTATCAGCGGGAACGCTGCACGAGTCTGCGCATGACTCTTACGCAGGTGGCTTTCGGTATTCTTGAAAAAAAAAAAAAAAAACGACTTCTCCTGCTTGTGGTGTTTGTAGTAATTAAACTGAGCGTGTTTTACCTGAAGGGAGGCAGCAAGGACGCAGAAAATCTCATTAAATGTCACTCGCTTTCTCCTGCGCCTTACGTAACGAAGGCTGAGGTTTTCTTCAGGAGTCGTCTGAGAACGCTTTCACACCTGTTCGTAGTCCATTCACTGAATGAGAATCAGAGTGAAATTGATTCTTCTGGTTCGTTTGCTGTTTGGTTTGCACATAAAGCCAAAAAAAAAAAAAAAAACATTGGTCAAGGGCCCTGTGAGAGTTTTACAAGAGCCGAAAACCTCCTCGTAAAACTCTTTCATTCTTTGGTCAGAGATGAAGAGAACACAGTGTCAGCACTAAATAAATGATTAGATAATTTTATATAGCTAGTTTAAAACTAGAGATGGTACAATACCGCTTTTTTCTTTTCCGATCCCGATACAGAAGCTCTGAGTTTCAAGCGATATTGATATCCATCCGATATTTTTTTCCTTTTGAAACTTGCGAAGCTTTAAATCTAATTTTAATAAATATTTTTGGAAGCATTATACTTAAAAAGATGTGACTTACGCATTTTTATATAGTTAAACTCTTTCGTTTCCATAGCAAATATATTCTAGAAATATAATAAAATCAATCCTCATATTATTGATATTGATATTTTTATTTTATTTTTTTTAAATCTGTAATATTGATCCTGGGTATCGGATCAGTATCAGTGCCATCTCTATTTAAGCGTTCCTGACCTCGTTAATGGGTAATCAATTAAAAACAAAAAAAAATCGAACGCTAATGCAGCTAAAGTCGATTCATCACTAACGTTCGGTATTTTTCCGCTGTAACGACGTATCATGTACAGGACAAGCGTTACGTATATCTGGCCAAAACATTTTGTGACAAAACAAAATTTTAAAACATTTCATGTCTTTCTTTTTTTGTTTGTTGGTGGTCACATGACATTTCTGCAGCACAACAGCTCTTTGCTTTATCTCAGTTTAGCAATGCACATCTACCACAAAAAACAAAAAAAAACAACCCAAAAACACTGCAGCCCAAAGCACACAAAGCACGTGTCTGATTCACTTCCTGCAGGTGAGTCGATTCAGAGTCGAATCGCTTTCTTATAATAGAGTTTCGTTGTAAGTGGTTTGAGAATTGTTCGAGTGTGATGGACTAACACACTGCGCATGACAAGAAGCTTCAGGTGAACTCAGGTGCGATTTGAATGCAGTGAGAAAGTGATTCGACTCTGAATTGACTCACCTGCAAGAAGTGAATCAAATATGGCCTGTGATTTGGGGTGCAGTGTTTTTTTTTTGTTTTTTTTTTAAACTGCGAGGAGAAAAGAACAGAGAGAATGTTTTTGCGTTTAGGTTCGTTTAAATCATATGCAGTGTGAAACAAAACCAAATAGCGAACGATGCAAAAGAATCAGTTTTGCCCTGATTCAGACTCAGGTGTGAAAGTTGTGTTGTTTCTCCAGTGAAACTTTTCTAAACCTGTCATGAGTCAACAGAGTGAGAAATGAAGTGAGCGAGTGAGAGCACTGAAGCTGTACTTGAAGATGAATCTGAGGAAAACGACACTAAGGTGTCGGATTAATGAGTGACTCTGATCCAGCTTGTGTATTTTCGCGAAGGTGGGGCGGAGCTGCTCCGTTTATGAGCCCGCGCTGTCGTGATACACGGTAATAAAGTGCTGCTTTAACACAACACCAAGCCTTTTAATCAAACACTTCACACCACACAAACAGGATTTATGAGGTTCACAGGTCACAGCGTTGAGGAGGTGAAGAGGTGTAGAGTTCTGTGTGTGTCCACGATTGTGATGAAAACAGCAGTGACAGAGGTGAGCTCTCTTTACCTCCGCTGTAGAGCGACAGAATACAATCACACACACAACACTGACACTTAATATAGCACTACAGAGAGAGAGAGAGAGCGTGAGAGAGAACAAGATGAGGAAAGAGAGATAGCAAGAGAGACTCAGAGAGAGAGAGACTGAAACATTGAGCGAGACATACACCAGGAGAGAGCCCCAGAGAGAGAGAGAGAGAGAGAGAGAGAGACCCAGATGAACATACAGGTGGACAGAGACGCAGATAGACGGATGGAGAGATGCAGAAGGACAGAGAGACACGTCGATGGACAGAGACACACAGACAGATGTAGAGATGCAGATAGTGAGACAGATGGAGAAATGAATTCAGAAGGTTAGTGTGAGACAGATGGATGGACGGAGAGAAGCAGATAGAGGTATAGAAAGAAACAGTCAGAAGGATAGTGAGACACAGATGGAAGGAGTGACACGGAAAGACAAAGACAGACTGATGGACAGAGAGACACAGATTTATGAAAAGATAGAGACAGACAGATGGATAGAGAGACAGATGAATGGAGAGAGGGACTCAGAGAGGTGCACACACACACAGTCAGTCAGAAAGACAGACGTGACTCAGTTCCTGTTGACAGGTTGGTGTAGAGCAGAGGGGAAGTCCAGTCCATACCGAGTGTACCATTCTGCCTCTGCCACATTGTGCTCCGTTTTGTTTGGCACGTTTCCTCTGTGCTGTGAAAACCACGGCACATTGTTTACCTCCGAAAAGCAAACACAGCTCTGCTTATAAACTACACAAATATTTTACAGCACAATTCACCTCGCCGTAATAACACAACAGGATAATCCGCTCCATTTACGAGTGTGTAAGTCTGTGCTAAGCCTAAGCTTAGCATAATCACTAAGTTACATCTCACACACTACGCTAAGTTACATCTCACACATTTTTACTCTCGTGTCACCTTTAAACCTAGTGCAAGATCTGTTTTGTGTTCGGGATTTTCTAAATTAGTACGTAAGGTCCTCGATTTGAGTTTTCGATTTGACACGCAGTTCATGACAACAATCAAGACGACAGCGGAAGGTTTTAAGAGAGACAGAGCTCGTCAATGTGTTTAACATCGCTGTGCATGAAATCTCTAAACATTTCACAGACTTGGAAACCTGATGGACCGGGATGTTCTGGTTTTGACGTGCCATCTAGTGGACGTCGCTTTTAAATCTTCCGGATGTACATAAGACGTGCAGCGAGTCTCACGTTGCCGCTGCTATAAACCAGGCTGATTTGTGTCGTGTCGTATCACACCACCCTGATGTGGATTATTCTCCTGTAACAACACAGCACTTCCAACTAGACTGGTAAATATTCCCTTGGTTTACGTTACACTTACGTATGTTATTGACATAATAAAATGTTGAAATGTTATAGTAGTCCTATGCTGTAAATCTGGATTGCAAAAAAAATGCAAGAAGGCTTCGGTTCGCAGAAAATTCATCATGTTCGTTTGGTGTCGTTCGGGATCTCCTGTTCTAAATGCATATATTAAACTCTAAAGCACTTCTGTATGTCACTCTGGATTAAGGAACATCTGCTAAACGCTGTAAATGTAAATATTTTGTGATGCTGCTGCGCTGTAAATGAAAGACGTTAACGAATCCTGTACGGCGGACCGGCCGAGCTCGCGCTCCGTCCTGCTGCTGTAAATCCGTGCAGCTCTGTCTGTTCCTCTTTTCTCTTCTCCCTTTTTAGACTTTGCTTCACATGTTGTTATTTTAGGCTTTGGCTATTTTGGGCCGTTGACGAGACTTTTCTGAACTTTGCACGACGCTGATAAGGATCTTAACCAGGCCACGAAGGTTCAGAGTGAGAATGATTCATCAGGATGATGTCAGCTGCTAAATTTTATTCATCGCCATTTCGAACTTGTCCGGTTGTCTGCTCATTGTGAACGTCATAATTAATGCCGTAGAAAAGACAGGAATATGATGAATAGGTATTAGATGTGTACAGGATTTCAGTATGGACATGATGATGATTTTAACCATTAAAGACACAAAGAAGTGCAGAAATGCATCCACTTACATTTCCTTCATTAATTTTGCTGTTATTTAGTGTAGACACTTAATGTAAATTCGAAAAATTCCACTCTTAGGCTTCACGATTAAAAAAAGTGAAATTTTAAATTACTTTACTACTCAGACTTGTGCTCAGGTACTTCTACTCAGGTATGCTATAATTTATTCTTAACTCACTTTAACTTTTCACACCTGGACCATATTTTTCTGCAATCAGCAGACCTTCACGTATAAAATCATTCTTAAGTAAAGCCCATGGACCAATCAGAAGTCTTGTTTCTCAGTCTCTGAACCAATCAGCCCTCTTGTTATCCAATACTTATGAAATTCGTTGTCAGGAGTGAGGAAAATAAAGTGTAAATTGTTCCATGTTGGATTTCGCTGTAAGATTTATTTCAGATTTAGAGATGCCAAGTGCTTTGAGTTTCATATTCATTTGGATGGAAAACAGCAGGATTTGTGAAATGGCTGATTCGTAATTGAACGTCCGTATATGAGTGTGTGTCGTGAGGAATGATGTGGCCTGGAACTTCTCAGGTCATGACCTGATGAGTGTGTTCAAGCTTGTGCGATGTAAATGATTTAATTGTCTCTATATCATGACACTGCCACGATGTCCAGCTCTGATGATATTATGATGGAAATGTTCTTGTTCTGGACGATTAAATCATTTATCACAATTTTAAAAAAATGATAAAACTCGAGCAGGGGAAAAAATAATAATATCTCACGAGTCGACTCTGTGAAGAGCGAAAAGGAGTGTTGTAGTCTGAGCTTTGAAACATGAGAGGCTGTTACAGTGACTTGGTGGCATGTAGGCCACAACAGACTGACCCATG
Organism: Pangasianodon gigas; assembly: GCA_022758105.1. Taxonomy (NCBI): domain Eukaryota; kingdom Metazoa; phylum Chordata; class Actinopteri; order Siluriformes; family Pangasiidae; genus Pangasianodon; species Pangasianodon gigas. The sequence goes on from CM040475.1 coordinate 1,884,451, forward strand.
GGTATTTACTGAAGGGAGAAGAACCACCAAAATGCCAATATTGTAACACTCACTTGACCGTAAAACGTTTTTTTTTTGGTCTGCCCTATTTTTAAATGGCATGAGACAATGCCTTTTATCAGGACAAACTTGGAAAGACTTGTTTTGTAAGACGGACCCAGGAAAACGATTACAATTTTTATTTTAAGTAAATTTAAAGAATCTTTTATAGAGCTGTCATGTTGTATAGAAACGTCTGACTTTTTAAGCTGAATTTTATTGAATGTTTGAGTAATATCCGTATTCTCCATGAAATAGCCATTGAAGCTGCATTGGGAATAAACTCTAATACAAACAAACGAACAAACAGTGACTCAGATGTAAATGAAGAGGAAAATTGTATCAGGAAAAAACAAACAAACAAAGGGGTCAGTTTCAGGTCGTTTTAAAAAAAAAAAAGGAAAGAGATTTTCATCGTGTTTTCATTGTGCTGCTGAACGAGTGACAGATTACCGCGTCGATCGAGGCTTGCAGCGGAGCTTTAACAAGGGATATAAGTGTCTCGAACACAGTCGCTTCACTGCAAATCGACAGAACAGCATCAGCATCGGCCCTGATGAGCAATCTTTTAGCAGCTTCGTGTTAACGACTTTTTAATGAGACGCAGAAGTGCAGAGCTGTGTGTCTCAGGCTTTGGGAAGTCATTACGCAGTGAGCTGATGATCCGATGATCTGCTGACAGAAAGCATGACGTGGCGCAGGGCAACAGATTTGTTTTACAAATCCGTAAGTTCTGTCGTAGCCTAATTCGACTTTATATACTGCTAAAGAAGTTAACGGTTGCACCAAATGACACCACAAACTATTGTTAAAGTTAAAATAAAAATTCTTACCTGCACACAGAAAAAACACGGACATTAACCGCTTCCCTGCATCTCGTCACATCTCGATCACGGACGTAATATTTCCTGTTTGTGTCAGATCATGTTTTTGATTGGCTGATGATGGTGAAATACGTTTTGATTTACGAAATTCTAGTTTTAAACTATCTCCTCTCAGCATATGGGTTAGGATCGACTTAGGATAAAACTTATGTTCTTCTAGTGCAGCATGATATTAGAGCTACATTGTTTGATCATTATACAGAAAAAGACGTTCAGTTTGATAATCCTTGGCTCACCACAATAAATTAATTTAAAAAGTGTTTTTTTAAGTCTTTAAATGTATCTTTGGACTTTTAAGTTACCTCTGCTTATTTGTTTTTAAATGTGCTAAATAAGTAAATTAGACTTTACGCATTTTTAACAGAGATAGAGCAGAATGAAACGTTCAAGGCGTTGAACACCATGAATGATTTTTATAGCTGCTAACTTGTCTCGTGAATGTTCCACAACATTAAATGTAACTATAAACAGATAAAAAGTATGACGTGTTCTTTAATAAATAAAAAAGCGTAATCGTTGGAGAATTGCTGTGGTGTAAGAAGAGGAATAAACACATGCTGTTTTTGGAAAAGTATCACCATCTGTGTGGTAACAGTAACTCTGATTCATTATATGACCCCATCGTTGATTATTTTCTTACCACAGCATGACACAGAGTGTTTTGTTCCTTATTTTTAGTAATAAATCTTGTGAGTGAACTTGTAGAGGAGAACTCCTTGTATCCTTGTACGGGATTTACACCTGACATCGTTGACACCGGTGAACGGCCACGACAGCGGGATGCGGACGTGTGTCTGGGTGCGACGCTGCCGGGGAGATCTCGTCACAGTGCCACTTTAAACAAATGATGTGTGATGTCTTGGACCTCCCCCTGTTTCTGGTTCTGTTTCTGTTCCTGTCTGACATTAATCATGCTCCTGTCTTGAATTAGTCGGGGTTTTCCCCTTCACATTCCTGCTAACTCTCTCGAAAGGGTGTTGAAATGTCCTCATGAGTGAAACTCATCACCCCCTCCCACCTTCCACACACACACACACACACACACACACACACACACAGATTATATACACACCATCTGCCTGATTTGGTTTGCAAAAGCTTTGAAGCTGCTTCAGTAGCTCTGACGACGTTCCTGTAGCTCCTGACCCTGACGCAGTTAAAGCAAGATTTGGACAATCAGCTAAATCGCAGAATCACTGACCCGCTCACACTGATTCAGTCGCTGGCTGTCAGTTGTGCGATGGACGTAGTGGTGTGTGTACTATACGGTTGGTCGCAGACAAGGCTCATGCGCTACACTCGTGGTTCTCAAGCGTGGGGTTCGTGAAGCATAACCAGGAGATCCCCAATTTTTACATTTTATTACAGTGGTGGAAAACACAACCCACTGTTTTATCAAAGTTTATATAATTGCATTCTTCTTCTTCTTCTTCTTCTTCTTCTTATCGTTATTAGCAGCCCTGGGTGACATGACCGAAATATCATATCACGATGCGTGAGGACATTTCTACGATACACGTTATGTATCACATTGTATTATAATGCAGCGGTGGTGTTCATGAGCGATGGCCATCATTTGACTTTGTCACTATTTTGTACGTAAACAAGAAAAATGAGAAATATGTGGAGAAGGGATTGTTTGGGAAGAAGCAGGCTGTGGTTATCTGTTCTGCAACGAGAACTGGAGGCACAATGCAAAAGTATTTTTATACAGTGCGTCACACAGAAGCACGTCATGTTTGTTTTTATTTTTGCAGTTCCTAACGAATAGTTGGTTTTGCGTGGCAAATCATTTCTTAGACACGATGTTATTCTGATAACATTTAGACAGACACAAATAAACGAATGATTAACTGGATTCAGGGATCTGCTGTGCGTGACAGCAGATGAATTCGATTTCCTGTCTGACTCTTATTGGCTGTTTAACACTACGTGATTCATCGCTGAGAATACTGAATATCGAACGTGCTTGAAAATATTGGCGCCTCGGCAATCGCTTGCAGACTGCACAAGTAGCAAAGTGATCATCGAGCCAGGAAATTAGTCTGCGACTGTGAAATCAGAGCTAAACTCACGCTGTGAACAGTATGCTTGGATTGCTGTGATTGTTTATTAGTACACTCTGAGTCCTTCAGATATTTAGTTCCTCATATTTTTTTATATCTGAGCTTGTCTCCTTTAAGAGGAGGCGGTGAACAGACGGATGTGGAGCGGCCGGTGGTGATGGACGGTGCTGGAGCCGTGACTCACTGCAGTGTTCTCGCAGGTCCAGGCCCTGGAGGCTCTCTTCAGCTTCACAAGCCAGTATTAGCGCTTGGCCCAGTTTTAGAGCTGTGTGTGTGTATGTATATATATATGTTTGTGTGTGTGTGTGTGTGTGTGTGTGTGTGTGTGTGCTTACTACCTGCCCCTTTATCTCATGGAAATACATAACGGTTTAGAAGAAGGGAGCCTGAGCTGCGTTTAGATTATTATATCTCGAAGACTTCGCACTTAACAGAATGCAGCATCGTCACGCAAAACAAGAAGGAAATCAAACACAAGGTCACCGAGGTTATAGATTTCTGTATGTGACGATCAAGAATCTGGACAGTGAGAATCCTGGCGCTCTGAGGTGGCTATTAGGAAAAACAATAAATGCAAAATTAAATGCGTTATCCATAAGCGAAATTCAGCTTTTTTGTGTCATTTCTAGTGCTGTGCGTCAGGGTCGGGTGAGACAACGATATATAGATATTACAATAAATTACATCAAAACATATTTTCCTTATCGTATCGTGAGCATTGTTGATATTTCTGCACCAGTGAAATACTCCATCGTTTCTCTAAAGAGATGCTAAACTTGATTTTGTTGCAATTATGTTAACATAACTGAAATGATACTTGTATAGACTTTTTGATATTGTCTAATTATCGAAACGCGTATATTGTTATATATTGTGTATTGTAGAAATATCTGATAGTGAATGCCTTACAGTTGAATACGTGTCGACTGTAAGGCAAATCGCAGGAATGTATTAATGCTCGTGTCTATAGTAACAACTTACACAAGAACACCAAGACTAATAATGATTTTTTTTAAAGTGTTATTTACCAAATAAAAACGTATAATTGTTGATACGGTGACTTCTTCTGTAAGGAGAAATGTGTTTATTGAACATTTTATGGAGTCTCCAGTGTCAGCACTTTGTAACAGTCAGAGGTAAAGCTGTAACTTTTTCGACATCTTCAGGACAGAGGAGTTTACGCTTCTTTGGAGTTTCTCGGTAACATGACAATCTGCTGTTTGACACAAAAAGGCTGGTGAAGGAACAGCTGTTTGTAGCTGCTAATGATGACAGGAAGTAAATCGTGTGTCTGTCGTTAATTAATAGAAATCGTAATGGTTATGTATAAGAGGAATAAAACACGTGCTGTTATTGGAAAATATTCAGCTTCTGGGTGGTAACAGGAACATATACTCTGTCGTTGTTTTATTCCTTACTAAAAATATTGTGATGTTTTTGCCACACTTAATGGTTAGGTTTTAGGTAAATAATAAGGATTCGGATTTCAAATCTAAGAGTCACAATACTCATTTGGTGTTTCAGGCTAATGTTGGATTCGAAGGCTTTTTCGGTTCGTATCGTCGAGCCAGAACGAGTTAATTGTACAGACAAAGAGCTGTATTGCCACACTCGACTAAAACTCGTAAACTCCGAAACTCAGAATTCTCAAAACGGTCTCCTCAACCCCGAGTTCAGCAAGTGCTGTCAAATCAACATGGCTGCTCACAACATAAACAGCAAACAAAGGAGTTATGGTGTGTATACACGTACTAGCTTTAGATCAATCAACATACAGAACATTCAGACCTATTCGCTTATTAGAGCTATAACACTGACTCTACAGATGTAAATATACATCACTCATAACAGTTAGAAGGCTAGCTTGTTGAGAACAAAAGACAAACCTAGAAACATCCGGGTTTTTTTTTTTTTTTTTTTTTCCCACTTTGCAGCGTGGTAAGGTAAGTCGAGGTACTGAGGTAAGGCGAATACGGCATATTTCCTGATGGGACGAAGTGACAGATGCCACTTCCATCGAGTGACTAAGTGCCGTGTCGAGCATGAGTCGACAAGTCCTCGCCTGTCTCTCTGAGTGTGTGTGTGTGTGTGTGTGTGTGTGTGTGTGTGTGTGTGTGTGTGAGAGAACGTGCGAGGTTTGGCAGCCGCTGCCAGCTGGACTCATTAGCACAGCGCTGAGGTACAGGGACGGCTGTTCCCTTAAAGATCTGACTTTACACCAAAATATTCATTAAGATTCAAGATTCAAGATTCAAAGAACTTTATTAATCCCAGGGAGAAATTGCTTGGACTTGGACTTGGACTTTATTCTGGCTCAGCATTTGCCTCTCGGATGTTTTTTTCTCCCACTAATCGGCGTTGTTAAAGTTAATGAGGTGACCTTAAGTATCTCAGCCAGGCTCGGGGAATAAAGACAATAGAAAGCACTTTATTACTTTATTATTGTCACTTTATTAATCAGGAAAATCGATATGGATACGGTATGGAAAATGGTGATGCGTTTTTTGCATCAGTATGTTAACATTTTACATCCTACTGCTACATTTTAATGCTAAAAATGATCAGTTAGTGTGATTACGTGCTCAATTTCGCTAACAGACATTTGTGAAAAATCATGGTTTGGTAAAATTCTACGTTATTAGGTTCTTTTTTGTAATAAAGATGTTTGTAACTGTAATGTTACAGAATGTCTTATTCCTTCCACACGCAATACAATGCGATATGATTTGAGTCAGGATTTTCGACGGTGCTCAGGAATCAGCTACGATACGATGCGATTCCTGTAGTATCCTCTGATCAGTATGTGACCAGCGTTGTTGAGAATCTGGGATATCGTTGATTCATTAATATTTATGACGTAGATAAGCACTATTTAAAGGTGCATTAGATAAGATTAGTCTTTTTTTTCCAAATCAAGTCTCTAACAGTTAAGTAGGTGAATTATTTGTTTTTACTCTGTGAGCCCCGCCCCCATTCCCACCCTAGTTCACGAAGCTCCGCCCCCAGGATCTACAGTGGCCTGTAGAGTAGAGTGTCTATAAAATGACTGACAGGTGGTGGATCCAAACACAAACAAGATTTCCGGACCAGAAGTCAGTTTTCCAAATGGGTTTTCTCAGCCTCTTAGTACGCTTGTGCTAAGATCATGGCTTAAACCTTTATATTTGATCATGTTTTACTTTTTTCCAGGTTATTTGTACAAGTGAGAAAAATGACTATTGTACCTTTAAAAATGAAAAATATGATTTTTTAAAAAATAATTATTACACCCCTAACACACACACACACCGGCCATCATGAATAAAAGATATTTTTCTGTATTTCTCTACATTCTAAAGTGATGGTGTTGGAAGTGACGAACAGAACGTGAGGGTTAAAGCTGCTGTTGTTCAGAGATGCTTTAGATATGAAACTTTTTAGAAAGTAAAGCTTTACATTTTTCCATTCATAGTAATTTTCCAGCCTTTCAGTTGCTGATAAAACTGGTTCTTATGAAATTCGGAGAGTTTTTTTGCATTCTTTGACGATTGTTTTCTAACTAGGCCAACACCCGTGTTTAATCATCCTCCTCATTCCACCCACAGGACCAATGTTCAGTCCAGAGCAGGTAGAGTGTGTATGTGTGTGTGTGTGTGTGTGTGTGTGTGTATGAGAAATGCGATGGCACAGAACTGGCAACGGCTGCACTTTTCTCTCCTCTCACTGTTCCCTATGAAGTCACTGACTGAAAATGTTCCCTCTCTGAAAAGGCCCTTTTTTGCATTTTTTATTTTTTTTTGTCCTTTTTCATTGCCTCATAGTGACTGCGCTAGCTACACGCCTTTTCCCAATGATAGATGAGAAGTTATGAGTCATGAGTTGTTGGGCTGTAGATCAACATGGCGTACGTTGTGATTAAAAAGCATTAACCAGCTTGAGTGGGATGAGTATGAACCTCACTGCCGTTATAAATGATGTCACTTTGGGGTGTAACGCAATGATACCATCTGTGTCTGTATAGTTAAACCCAAAGTGGGCGTGGCCTAAATCAGACACTGGCTCTGACAGTTCCTCAGCCTCATCTACATTACTCAAGTTCATCATCATTCTTAAATAGAGATGAAGATTTCCCGAAAATGTCAACAAACTAGTACACTACGACGATCCTGACCAGGCAGTTACTAAGGATGAGTGAGTGAATGAATGAACGAATGCTGTATGTGTTAATACAGATTTCTTTGTACACAAGTATAATGACAATAAAGATTTCTTATCTGGTCGTGGTCTTTCTTTGTCCTGGGAGCTTCATATCTGACAGCATGAAAAACCTAAAGTAAAAACCTCCCACTCATGCAAATTTTTTGTTGCGTGTTGAAGTTCAGCTCTAGTCTCGACCAGATAGCTTTTGAACATTTCTGGCAAGCTGTAAGACAAATAATGCTCCTACTATTCGTATCTGTATTCGTATCAGTTTTGAACATCTCTTCTTTTCCGAATTACATTTGTATTCAGTTACGTCCCTGAGTTCTCTGTGCATTTAGATTAGAATTTTAAAAACTTCCTGTTTTTGCGCTGTCGTATGTTCAGCGATTTATAATTTTTTGGACGATATCTGTCCTGTGGCTTGTAGGACCATGTAGTGAAACACCAGAGTCCGAAGTACTGAGTGTGTAAGTGTCACACAGTGTGACATTATTCACCATCATTATTCCTCTTTTTCACTGTATCATATTTACTTGAGAAAGGGCTGGGCGATATGTTGATGCAATATCGATATCATGATTAATTCTCACAATACAGTGTGACACAATTCCAGTGAGTTGAATCTCAGCTGCACCACGTGACATCCTGGCGCTGAAGGTCCTTCACAGATGTGTCCTTGAGGAGACTCTTAATTGATTTCCGAGCAGTTCCAGCATCACGAACACGACATTTGACCGCTTATCGATTCGCAAAGTGTCCATGAATGCACCGCATTAACTCGCCAGTTTAAATATCAAGTCATGTGACCTTATAGGGAGAAAGCAGGCCCGTCTTATGAAGTACAATATTACAGACGTATAGCAGTTTATTTTAAAGAAGAAAATATTGTGTAATCAGCTCTAGAAGTATTGGCAACCTTTGTAAACGGGGTTTTAAAAAAAACATTGCCTTACGTTCACGCTAGCAAACAACAAAGCAGCAGCCGACTGTTTCTTTTGTATGCATGTGCATAAAATTGCGGAGGTGCAATTTCAGCAACATTTAAACTGAGATTTTCCCAGTTTTATGCAAATTAGGTATGATGAGGTAAAGCAGCATATCCAAACGATCGGCTCTTATGATTCCTCAGATCAATTCTATGACTTGTGACCTGACGTTTTTTTCACTTCCCCACTCACAGACTCATGTCATTTTAGTCCAAAGAATCAAAAAAAGCCGCCAAAGTTTTCTGGACTTTCCAGTAATTGCGGTACCTGTTGGGTAGCGATTTACATCTGGCCATATCTAACACATCTCTCTGTCTCTCTGTCTCTCTCTCTCTCTCTCTCTCTGTAGGTGTTGCTGTAGTGGTGTTGATCGTGGGCTGTAGGAGAGTCTCTCTCCTGTTCGTTTCCGCTGCCCTGATGTTCCCCTGCAGCGCCGTCGCTTCATGATCACATGACCCTGGATATGGACGCAGTCCTGTCCGACTTTGTCCGCTCTACAGGAGCCGAACCCGGACTGGCCAGAGACCTACTGGAGGGTGAGACTCGTAAACTCACACACTGGGTGAAAGGGGTCAAATTAACAATCAGGTAAACAAAGATAAACAAAATATAATACAAATTAAGAAATATATTTTTTACAAAGATAGCTGCAAGCAGCGATTAAGGGGCCATGCACTTTCTGACCCACCCCTTAGCAACGGAGGAGGGCCAAGAAGGCCCTGAGACCATCAGCGCCTTTTCTCTTGAAGATATATGAAATACGATGGCAATAAACAGTCAAGCCGTTGCTGAGACATTGCCTCACTTCCTGTGTCCTGTAACATGAACTTGAAACTTGTTTGTGGACATTAGGTCATGGTGCTAAACGTGTGTACTATTACATAAAAGCGTTTCTGAGAAGTGGCCTCACTTCCTGTTTGGCGGCTTCACCATCAGATTCATTTGCATGTTATGTACAAACCGTCCCCCATAACAAAAATCTGAGAAACAAGTTTTGTTCAGGTTGGTCTCATGATTCTGAAAAACAAGAACAAACTAGACTTCATGTGAAAACTGTGATGAATTTACTGGTCGCACAGTTGCACTATTTGTCCATGTAGTACACAGTTATAAAAGGGAATTATTCATAATCGTTATCGCCCAGATGAGGATGGGTTCCCTTTTGAGTCTGGTTCCTCTCAAGGTTTCTTCCTCATATCGTCTCAGGGAGTTTTTCCTCACCACCATCACCTCTGGCTCCCTTATTAAGGATAAATTCACACATTTACAATTTATTTTGATTTAATTTAATCTGAATGTATTTATTTCTGTAAAGCTGCTTTGTGACAGTGTCCATTGTTAAAAGCGCTATACAAATAAAATGGAATTGAATTTTGGTTTTGCCGAGAAGAATCATGTTTCTATGATGTTATTTTTTACATTTCTACAAGTTATTATTGCAAATGTATTTCCAACTGCTGTGTAGGTCGAAGTCAACCTAAAAGTGACTTCTATCACTGTGCCAGCTTTTTTAAAAAGCTAATGAAATGTTCTATGGGCTGCTATAGACTCCAATATCAAAGTATAAAAAATAAGAAGAAAAAGAAGAAAACCTTCCAGCATGATAGTGTCCTCATGCGCCTTCGGTGCTTGGCCCCGTAAAATAAAGACTTGCACACATTTTTCATGTCTTAATAATAATAATAATAATTATAAATCTATTTTTAGATGCATCGTGATTCTCTTTTAAAGGATTTGGTGTCAGTGTGTAACCTAATCCTAACCCACACACTGGGATTTGTGACAACTGGTGTGAAAATAAAGTTAAAGTTACAGCATCGAGGATCATCACACCATCATGAAGCGCATTAACTTTAACCTTACACACCCGATGAAAGGTGAAAAGTTTTTTTCTCTCTCTCAGAATTGACCTTACGTGTCCGCTGGGCAGCTAGGAATACAAATCTAACAGCCCGGATATGAAATGTGCTCTTCTGTGCCCTGCTTCCTGAAAGCAGGAAGTGGTCTTACTGTGGGAAAAAATCTAAATCGCAAGGCTGTAGAATTGATGTATAAATGCTGAATTTCTGGGAGTTTTTTTGAATTCTTTACACTCTTTTAGATCAGCTGCCTGACTCATCATTAAAAAAAAAAAAAATTTAAAGTCGTGTGAACTGAATGTACACAGTGAGGAGAAGCAGGATGAACCTAGCGCATTGTTGCCAGGCAACGCCACTCGCAGATAAGGATGTGTGTTTAAAAATATATTGTCCTGCAGCATGTACAGAGTGCCGTTTGCTTGGGCGATAGTGACAGAATGTCCGTCAGCGATGTTGACATTCGGGTTAATATTCAAACTCGATCTCTTGTGTGATGTTTTGCCTACAGGGTTAAATAAATACTCAGACGCGTTCACGTGAGTTGTTTTCGCACCTCCTCAGGTAAGAACTGGGACCTGACAGCCGCCCTGAGCGATTTCGAGCAGCTGAGGCAGGTGCATGCTGGGAGTCTGTCCTACTCGTTTCCAGAGGAGAGGGAACAGGCGCTGACGGAGCACAAGGACATGACGAGAGTGGGACGGCCGCTGCTGCACCGGCAGGACGACGTGGTGCAAGGTGAAGGCTCGCCGCACTCGGACACACACCAGCACCCTTTTTGACCAAACACTGCCACCGGATGCCTGAAATTTACTTCATTTTATAAACCGAAATGCAGAAATACACACCTGTGTGTGAGAGGGATGAGTTCGAGGCGCACAGTGATGACGTCACATACCACTGATTGGTTAAAAATAACAGTGAAGAGACATTAGTACAGGAGTACATCCTGCTTAAATAAATCACTCTTCACACACTGTCCCTTAAGTGATTAAGACATTTCCAGCGATTGACAAACGTCCATAACCATCTCCTGTATTTTTATTCATTATAAAAACATCATTTTTAAAAATTTTATACCAAAAATATTTTGCTAGTATTAGATATGGACATGGTCCTAATTTTCTCATAATGGTGGAGACCCAGCAGTTTGCTTTAAATGCCCAAATTAGCCCAATTTAAAAAAATAAATAAAAAACTTTTATCTCAGAAAATCTTGTCACAGTAACCGTGATGCGAATTTGGATATCAAACTGTCACTTATGAATTTTTAGACTTTATTCCACGCGCTGAATTACAGGAGGCGGGGTTTGTCATAATCCTAACTTTCTAGGTATGTGACTATGAAAAAGGAAACCTGTGACAATGACGTTCTCAAAACAATGCTTGAGTCATATCATGACCTCTTTCTTTAGCACAAAAGCTAATCCAGGGTTATTCGTGAGTTTATTAAAACACTGCTGCGCTGTGTAATTAATAAACAAAGACGCGGATTAAGGAAGACCGGAATGTTCCTGTGTTTATGAAGTGTTTGCGCTGTTGTCCTGTATGATGACCATTTCAGTCTGTTGGCAGCAGTGGCGTCGTTGTGAAGCTGCTTCTTACTCATCACTCGGGGTCCATTTAGCGTTTCATCGCAGTGTTAAACAGATACATTCCCAAGAATGCTAGGCAAGAACGAAGGCTAGTCGGACCAGTCCGTCTCACTGGCACGGTAATCTAAAACTCCTTAAAGCTGAGCTCCACCCTGAAACACATAATATATGGTTGTATTGAAATATTTCTGATCTGTTCAGAGATTCTGGTGCTAGTTTGTTGTTTGATGCAGTATTTTCTGTATATCCTTTTATGGTTGTGCGTCGCTCAGTTATTTAAACAAGATGTTTAATAAGAGAAAAAAAATCAGCAATCTCAAACATAAGTTACAACAGGTTATGCTGTTAGCCCCTAACAATAAAACTTCTTTCCTCACTCAGCATCTTCCATCGGCGTTAAATCTCATCATTGTAATGAGAAATCCAGCGTAGAAGCAGCAGAGACATTGGTGCAAAAGCTGGACTCAAATTCCCAGAATGCCGTGCAGCTACTGTATATGGCACATTTGCGCCTCGGCTCGGCTAGTTAGCGAGCTACAGGATGACGTGCTGTGTATAAGCGTGAGAGTTGAAGCTTTGGAAGCTGATCTGTTTCAGCAGAGTGTACAGATGAAAGAGAGAGCTGTACAGATTGAAGGACTAAAGTGCCGCTGCATCGCTGTCTTTAGCTAGAGATGTAGTGCGAGAACTTCTGAACTCAGAATTTGATTACACAGTAAATCCTGGATGCTGCTAAAGATCACAGTTATGTTAATTATAAAAATTAGGATGGATTTTTCTGTTAATAGTCACTTTATTAAACGTGATGTGCATGTGATGAATATAACTCCACATGTCCACGTGTCGCCCTGCAGCCACAGAGAAGCGTCTGTCTCGAGGAATCTCTCACGCCAGTTCCACCATCGTGTCTCTGGCTCGCTCTCACGTGTCCAGCGTAGGAGGTGGTGGTGTTGGTACCGAGATGCTCCTGGACACCCCCGTCTGCACCTTCCAGCTGCCTGACCTCACCGTGTACCGCGACGATTTCCGCGGCTTCATCGAACGCGACCTCATCGAGCAGTCCATGATGGTGGCCCTCGAGCACGCAGGTTAGTCTTTTCATTGTATTTTAAATTTTAAATCTCATTTATAACAGAATTCTAAACGTAAAGAAACAGAAACCGAGCAAAATAAAATTCAAGGCAAATAATTTACATTCACACACTACTGGAGTCTTTTAAATGGATCAGTGTAATGAGCGAATCCAAGTGCAAGCTCCTTCGATGTTTACTCCAGATGCGTGAAGCTGTAAACTTTGGCCAGGATCCCGTTCTTCGGACATCAAATCTAAGATAAAATGACGTTGGACAGATGTACTAATAGTGATGAGTCTAAATAAGTTCTTCGAACTTGATTAAGTTAGCTGGATTGAGTTATAACCGTGGGCTTCCTGGAAATGGCAGGTTTATTAGGAACACCTGTACACCTGCTCATTCATGCAGGTATCCAATCAGCCAATCAACTGTCCAGTTTCAGTGAGTCCGTGCCCACTGTAGCCTCAGATTACTGTTCTTCACTGACAGGAGAGGAACCTGACATGGTCTTCTGCTCGTGTGCATTCTGAGATACTTTTCTGCTCACCATGGTTGTTAAAAAAAAAAAAAAAAGAGTGCTTATTTGAGTCACCATAGCTTTCCTGTGAGCTCGAACCAGTCTCGCTGTTCTCCTCTGACCTCTCTCATCAACAAGGCCTTTCCGCTCACAGAACTACTGGATGTTTTTTGTTCTTCGCACCTTTTTGTGTAAACCCTAGGGACTGTAAAAATCCCAGGAGATCCGCAGCCACCCCGAACAACCATGCCACGGTCCAAGTCACTGCGATCACAGAGATTTTTCCCCCCATTCTGTGTTTGACGTGAACATCTGCTTGTTCAAATCGTGAGCACGTTTTTCTTCAGACGAGAGCACGTTTTTACGGTTAATTTTAGTACGCGAAATAGCTGGTGCCTCGTTTTTGCGATATATTTAGTAACATATCATGTACACGCTTTTTTTAAGTCTACTTAAAATGCTTAGAAATGTATGATTTAAAATCTGAGCAGGAACGTGTCAGTCCAGCGTATTCAGTATTCCACATACGAAGAACCGGGCTCTGGTTTAATTTTTCAGTGCGAGGTCAAGGCTGTGTTGCTGTAATTTGATGTAATTGCAGTAATTGGAATAATTTTACTCTGTGCTGCTATAATTTAATTAAATGTTTTATATGTTTTATTTTGGTGCCACATTATTAGTCAGATGAACAATTAAACTTTTGTGCATTTTCAGAGATTACATTACAAAGTGCTGGAAATATTTATACAGGTTTTTAATGTTTGGTGTTAATGTATCAGTTACTGAGAACACAAAAACAATGTATAATGCTAAATCGCTCATAGGGACATGTAGTGACACACACAGAACAGAAAAGTCAGATACACTTATCGTACACGTCACTCAGAAACATATTTATTTGTTAAATTATTCTGTTCGAATCTCGACACCTATTTTAAGAGGGATTCTGTGCAAGAGAGCCAAATTGTCCGTCTGGGTGGGAGGGGGCATGCTGTCTTTCCCCTGTCAATCACAGTGACTCTAGCCAATCATGAGCGTCTGTGAGCGCGAGTAGCGCTTTCCTCCGAGTTTGTGTTACCTTGCATGAGGAGGGTTTGAAAAGATGTGGAGACTGGCTTCATGTGTCACAGAGGAAGCACGTGTTAGCCTTTACCTTCCCCTGATTGGTAGCTGTCTGTGTAAAATTTTCAAAGTGGTCCAACACAGTGTCAATGTGTGCAGGTCGGCTAAACTGGTGGACCAAGCTGGGTTCAGGATGCCAGAGTCTGTTGCCGCTGGCTACCAGTGGAGATGGAAACTGCCTCCTTCATGCTGCCTCTCTGGGTAAGTGTGTGATCAGCACAGAAGTCTTTCACACCCTCCTGAAATGAAACAGTGGGTAAAGTTTCCTCTCAGTGCACGGTGGCTGTTGAAATCATCTTAATCGTGCAGATGGAGTGCACAAATGAATGTTATGATGCTGCTGATGCCGTGATGCCATGAGTTCCATCGCTGCAGCAGCTTGTCACAACTCATTAGTTAATTAATTAGGGCTTCATTACAGTCTGAGGGATATAAATAAGTTTTAGATAGTAAACACGATCAGAGCTATACAGAGGAACAGAGGAATTGTTATGTGTCAGGAAGAAAAGTCTACACCACCCTGCTGATGAATTCTTGATTCTGATTGGTCAGAAGGTGTTTATTCATGTGACAGTATTATATTATATTAATACGCTGGTTTTAATATGTTATCGGATTTCAATGTGACCATGAAGGCATGTGGGGCTTCCACGACCGAGACCTGATGCTGCGGAAGTCTCTGTACGCCCTGATGGACCACGGCCAGGAGAGAGAGGCGCTGAAACGCAGGTGGAGGTGGCAGCAGACCATGCAGAACAAAGAGGTGAGTGTGTAAGAGTTGGGTGTGAACAGCGCAACCTGCTGACTGCACAATCTACGCATAATGATGTGTTGCAAAGGCGTCAGTCAGCGATGATAAATGGCCAACACAAGAATCTAGGCTAATTGCTGTCATTCCTGTGTGTGTGGGTGGGTGTGTGTGTGTGTGTGTGCGTGCACAGTCAGGGCTGGTGTACACTGAGGAGGAATGGCAGAAGGAATGGAATGAGCTGTTGAAGTTGGCCTCCAGTGAACCCAGGATACACTACAGCACAAATGGCACCAACGGGTTTGTTTTCTTTCACTACTTCTGTTTACTTCTGCTCCGTCAGTCCTCCACCGTCAGTCATGCCATAAGCTAAACGGTCTGAAGATATCTTCCTGTCTGCGTATGTTTGGGTGTGTGATTGGGGTGTGTGTGTGTGTGTGTGTGTGTTTGTGTTGTGCAGTGCGGAGTCGCAGGAGGAACCGGTGTATGAGAGTCTGGAGGAGTTCCATGTGTTCGTTCTGGCTCATGTGCTCCGCAGACCGATAGTAGTGGTGGCTGACACCATGCTGAGAGACTCAGGAGGAGAGGGTAGGACACACACACACACACACACACACACACACACATACACACACACACACACACACACACACACACACACGCACACACGCATACAGAGATTCTGAGAGTTACTGTTATAAATCCTTACTCGGGGTTATTATAGACTTAAAAACAGAAAAGGAAATTATAAATTGCATTCAAAATCATTCTAATTTTAATAATTTTGAAATTAGAATAACAGAAAATGAAAAAGAAACAAACCAACCAATGAGGAAACAAAACAGACCAACTGACCAACTAAACAAAAAAACAGCCAACAATCCAAGCAACAAATAACCCAAAAAAACACTAAAGAAACCAACCAACAACAAGAAAAACATCAAATCAATCAACAAATAAACAAACAAAAAAGAACAAGCCAACAAACAAACCAAAGGTACAAGCCAAAAATCAAAGAAATCAAAGAAACAAATAAACCAACGAGCAAATCAATCAACAAAGAAATGAACCAAAAAAACAAACCAACCAACAAATAAACAAAGCAGCCAGTAAACCAAAAAAGAAACCAACCATCCAACAAACTAACCAACAAAGACACAAACCAATAAAGAAAGCAACAAACAAATAAACTAAAACTACAAACCAACATATAAACAAAAAATGCAAATAAAAGAAAACGAAGAAACCAACAAGTAAACAAACCAACCATCCAACAAACTAACCAGCAAAGACACAAACCAATAAAGCAAGCAACAAACAAATAAACTAAAAATACAAACCAACAAATAAACTAAAAATACAAATAAAAAAATGAAGAAACAAATAAACAAACAAACCAGAAAAACAAACCAACCAACAAAGAAAACAAACCAGCATACAACTGAACTGTCTTTGTACACGTAGTCATACAGTAGATGTTAATGTTATTTTGTCTCTATCACATGTTCCAGCCTTCGCCCCGATCCCGTTTGGTGGGATTTATCTACCCCTGGAGGTCCAGGCTCACAAGTGTCACCGCTCGCCACTGGTCCTGGCCTACGACCAGGCGCATTTCTCCGCCCTGGTTTCCATGGAGCAGAAGGATGGTTCCAAAGAGCAAGGTGGGGAGGGCAGACCGTGATGTTCCTCAGCAGAGTGTATTTATAACTGACTAATTTAATCTAAATCACCACACTATCACCTCAAAAGACGCTGATGGGCTCAGTAACACATTGTATACATAATCATTATTTTAGGAAATCATAAATCATTTCATAAAATAACAGAAGAAGTCTGTAAAACAAATAACGACCAAATCACTTCTAAAACACAACATGGTCTTCAATCTGCTGTAGGTGGAGGAGGAAAGTGATTCAGCTACGACTGTTTTTAGCTCCGCAAAGTCTTTTTGTCTGTGTTTATAGACAACAGTGTGTCATACAGCGTCAGAAACCACATCAGCAAGTCTGTTTAAGACACCCCATGAAGCTGATTGACGAGACACCACTGTGGCATGATCTAATGCCGTCATTTAACGCCAATGAATAAGCATGCCACTACATTGTGCAGCTAAATAGACATCTCAAACCCAAATGCTCATGATTAAATGCACCAGAGTTAATAAAACTTCTATCTAAAATACTATTAATGTGAGCCCTGAGGTGAGTGCACTTGAAGATGATGTATTGATTTAACATTTCCTTCCCTGCAGTGGTGATTCCTCTGACTGACTCGGATTATAAGATGCTTCCCGTGCACTTTGCTGTGGATCCAGGCAAGGACTGGGAGTGGGGCAAAGACGACGTGGACAACGTGATGCTCGCCAGGTACCGACTTCATTTCATATTGTAGTCTATTCTTATAGGTGGAGTTGCCAGTCGTATCAGAGAATAAGTCTTATCTGTGTCTAGATTGGTTCTGGTTGGTTCTGATTGGTCAGAAGGTGTGTATAGCTGTTCACAGCTGCTGTGACGTGAGTGAGAACAGGAACTACCTTGTCTCATGGACATCCACAGTGTTAAATGTGATTCTTTTTGTTGTCAACTTGATGTGGTATAAGAGGAATGTTGTAGATTAGTTTCCTATTACGGCACAACACGGAGTGTTTTATTCCTTACTTATCTTGAGTCAGCCTATGGTTTTGAATGTTTTAGAAATACCGTGAATGAAAGGAAGGCTGGGAAATGGAGAGAATTTTGTATCACAGCTAATTTTATGGAAACATTTTCAGAAATAAGTGCTTTAAAATTGACTATTTAAAGAGAAGTGTAGTATTTTATACACCGAAACTATCACACAGTAGTAACTCAACAATCACCACTACTGAGCCCACATCAGCACTCTGACAGATGGTAAACATTAAGTAAAAACCTGCAGAAGGAAAACTTACAATATGTCAAATTACATAACAGAAGACTTTTATATAATGTACTGTAGTACTGGAGTTTCATTCAGGTCTCACTTTATTGTTTATCAAATGCCAGTGAGAGTCTGATGAACAGGAATCTCCTCCTCTCCTAAACTTCTCTACTTTAAGATGCTTTGAGGATTCAGGACCTGCTGGATTAAAGGCGGGGACTGTCTCATGCACCAGATTAGCAACACTATAGTGTAGTCACTAGTGGAGATTATATTTAAACACTTGCTATGAATAGAATGCAGATGAAACCATAAATAGCACCAATGATGAATAGTTGGCTCATTTATCAAGTCATCCTTTGTTACTTGTATTCACAAATGTTGTTTATTGGTCATATTAGTTAATATTAGTTATTTATTAAACATACTGTATGTGTATTTTGGCCTGAGGTTTCGTCTCTCTTTTCAGTGTTACTTTATCTCTGGAGGCGAAGCTCCACCTGCTGCACACCTACATGAACGTAACATGGCTTCCTCTGCCGTGTGAGGTACAGGTGAGCCTCTTACCTGAGAAGATCCACCATTAGGCCGAAGAATATATGAGTAATATTGTTTGCTTTTACATTTGACATTTTAACGGTTTAACCTGAAAAGAGAAGTAATCAGTAAACATCACTGTTTTTTTTGTTTATGCTATAAAACGGCTGCACTGTTGTTACGAAATCAGCTGTGTAATGAATATTTCACCGGAGTGGGAACATGTTAGCATGATGTCACTTGGCTGAAGCTAACAAGCATACATAGACTTTGATTCCTTATAACTAATATTTACATTCTGAAGTTTTTTTTTGCTTAGACCTCCTTTTATGTGACTTCATTTTTCTTGCCCCCTACAGCAAGCACCTCTGGCCCAGCCCGAGTCTCCGACTGCCTCGGCCGGCGAGGACGCCCGCACGCCTCCTGATTCTGGTGAATCCGATAAAGAGTCTGTGAGCAGCAGCTCCAATGGAAACGGGGACAGCAGCGCAACAGGCAGCAGCAGCGGAACGGCGGGTAAATCCTCCAGCTCCTCGAGTTCGTCCAGCAGCGGCTCAACCGGAACGATGGGTAAGGAAAAGAACAAGAAGGACAAAGAAAAGGACAAAGATAAAGATAAGAAGAGGGCTGACTCAGTGGCCAACAAGCTGGGCAGCTTTGGTAAGAGTTTGGGCAGCAAGCTAAAGAAGAACGTGGGTGGCTTAATGACAGGAAAAGCTGGGACAGGTGGCTCTGGCAAGCCTGAAGGTGCGGAGAAGAAAAAGGGGTCTATTCGCGGACGCAAAGACAGCAAGGACGGCAAAGATGGCTCTCCCTCAGCCCATCCGGGCTCGGAGGACTCGGGCAAAGGCTCTCCATCCTCACAGAACGGAAACAGCTCTTCTGAAGGCGACTCGTACAAGTACAGTGCAGACGTAAAGGCGAGTCTGAGCATCCTGCGTGCAGCTATGCAGGGCGAAAGGCGATACATTTTTGCCGGCCTGCTGACTACCAGCGACCGGCAGCCGTACCAGGAAGAGATGATTCAGCGATACCTGGTGGATGCAGAGGAACGTTTCCGTGCAGAGCAGGAGCAGAAAAGGGAGGCTGAGCGCAAAGGGGTGATTAATGGAGCCCAACCCAAGAAAGAGCCAGCAGAATCGGGTTTCCGAGGCTTTGACGGAAAAGAGGATGTGACAGAAGCGCCACATACCCATTATAACACCCTCAAATCACCCTCTTTTACCCCATCACTGTATACAGGAGTTGTGCCCATTCCCAGATCCAACTTCCTTGAGCACTCACCCACTCCGCTCCCCCAGCACCTTCACATCCCCGGCTACATGGACGCCCGGCGCCAGCTAGCTGGAGGCTCACCATCCACCTATCCGGGCTTGCCGTCCTACGCCACCCTACCCCGCCACTGCCCCTTGAGCCAAGGTCCTGTCCATGCTCACGGGCATTACCACCCACCCGCCCCTGCCTGTGCGGCACCTTGCTTCTCTTCCTCTTACACTCATCAGCAGGATATACCCGACTTCCACAGTGAGTCGGTTGGTGGCGCGTATGCCAACGGCTTGCTATCAGGACTAGACAGCCGAGGTGGTCCGCCTCCAGTCAGGCACTATTCTCTGGGCAGCGCCGGCGGATTGGCGAGCCTGCAGTCAAGCCGGTGCCGAACACCGAGCTGCAACTATTACGGACACCCAGAAACCTGCAACTACTGCTCATACTGCTACAGGGAGGAGCTGAAGAGAGGAGAAACTGACACGGCCATGCACAGGTTCTAAGGTGGCACCATGTTCAACTGGTACCCTGTAGTGCCGTCTTCTCCACGTGGGACTCAGCAGGTCTCAAGCAGGATCTCGCTGCAGAATTTCGATGGGCCTTCCCGTGCCGTTGTGAGGGGACTACACTTAGTCGACACTGAGGGGATGGGCGCAAAGTCAGGAGTCCATACCTCTGTTACTTTTGCAGTGGATTTTAGGTGGTAGATTTGTCGTCGGCGCCGTTGTGCCGTTCTTTCTTGCTATGTCGCAACACACCCTGATTGTGACAAGGGTGTCGAGGCAGTTTTTTTGTCCTGGGTGGCACAAACTTGTGCTGCATTGCATAAAGACATTACATGCAAAATATATAACATGAAGCACAACCAGAAGATGCACATTTGTACAGCTTCACATTTACAAGACATTCAGTGACTCTTGGAGGCATGTTGGCAAGGGATGAATATGGTTTAATGAGAATTTTGCCATAAGAATCTAGAGAATTTTTTTTTTTTAACCCAAATCACCCAATGTTTTATCTCTGCCCCAAAGCCATGTCCTAACAAGATTCTTCTGACCATTTTGCTTGTCTGGTATCTCCAATCGATGGGGCAAAACTTTGACAGCCAAAGGTCTTACTGTATAGTAACTTGTAGGTGAAGGTGAAGAGCGAATCTAGCAGGTACAGAAAGCAGTTAACATTGTGTCCAAGTCAGCAAGACACTTGTTTAAGATGCCGTATTAATTTATATTAATTAAAGACACTAGTCTCAGAAAATGTTCATCCTGCTGTAATCATCTGCTGAAGTCTTTAGATATTGTAACCCTCCGCTAAAATACTCAAAGGTTTGAGGAATTTTTTTTAATCCTCTGAAGTTAATCCGACCTGTAGGGTGAATAGAAATAGCAAGACTTGCTGTTTTCTTCCTCCAAATAATAAAAGGTGGGTCAGTGGACTTTTCTCTGCACAAAGTCAAGCACTTTTCTAATATCCTGACATTGCATGTTTTTCTTTGCTATGATGATGATGATGACGATGATGAAGACACCAGCCTGTTCTGTTCACCATCAGACAGTGTTTTGGCAAGACTCCGTGGAGGAGTTCAGCACTAATTTGGCTCGACCTTGCTGTTTCCTAGTTGCCTTTTCAGTCTCGCGCCAGTCCTTTTCGAGATTATTGAACGTAAATGTTAATTTCTCAAAGCACTGCTAAAATATAGGTTTTGCAAGTAGGCATGTGTCGATAATCAACACACAGTATTGGCATGAACACTTCAGAATATCGTGAAACCCATGCATTGTTATCTCCTGAAATAAATTATTGTCTTTATATGGTTCCTTATTTCAAACAACATATTTAGAAGAAATTACATGAAAGTTTGAAAATCTAGTAAAATACTAAAATGTGATAATGCTCCCTAAACCCTAATAAAACATTAGTAAATTATTTGAAAAAAAAATCAGCATATGCCTATTCACAAGGTCCACGATTCTCTGTACACTGAATACTGCTTTTACTACAAACCTGAGCGTTAAAAAAAATCGCCTCCCATTATTTGAAAACGTTCTTGTTTCACCTGCTGATTTCATTTTGTCGAATTGTTCTCGTTGGTCAGTGTGCCAGAGCTGAAGGTGATCGCTGTAGTCAATCGCTGTAGTCGATACAGAACACAAGAGCACCGTCACGTTTCCGCATCGCGCTCAGATCTCGTAACTGATTCACATGCTCGTAACTGGGAGAAAAAAACAGCCATAACAAACGAGTGTACACCGTGTAGGATGGTTCCTTGGTATAATCCAGTGTATTGTACAGTGTGTAATGTAGTCCATTGTACTGCATTTGCACGAAAAAAAGCTCAAAAGTTAACACACTTAACCATTTCTATGAACTATGCTTTAGTGCTTTGAAAATTTGTGAACGGTGCTGCTGAAATTCTTGCGCTTGCTAGTCCAAGCGCCAGAACCTGAAAATGTTATCCTGCAGTGCTCTGCTAAATGCAATAATTCAATGTTCTGTTGACCAAAAACTGAGACACACTGTATCAGTACTGTTTTTGTGACCCCTTAAACTGGCAACTGGGTGTATGTTAATACACTGTGAACGTTTCTGATTGCAAGCTGAGGTACAGGAAGGTTTTCTTTTTCTTTAACGTCATTCACTGACTTGTCCAGTGGATGGCGCAGTTGTATAGTTCTTCAGTATTTTGTTAAACGGATGAGCAAAGACCAACAGTATCACTAATCACTAATCACAGAGGACAGGATTTAATAAAAGTGTGACACATCAGATAACTAAACCGCTAACTAGGGATGCACCGATTTTCATCCAAGATACATTTTAAAGACAAACAGTAATACATTTAACATAGAACAACAGTGTTTGTCTCTGTAGTGTCTGTTAGTGTACATCTAAATGATATTTTTTTTTAATTTATTAATCATATGTCTTCTGTTCATTCAAACCCCATCCTTTAAGTGTTAATGATTGTAGACATGATGTCGGGTGTTTATATGTCGTATCGGATTACAAGCTGAGTTTTTGTAGGTTTCAGGTGATATTTTTGCTTCCCAGCAAATTCTAGACATTTCTTCATGCACTGTGGTCTTTCCCATAGTTCTCTACTAAATACAGAAATAACGTTGCCTACAATCTTAGAAGCAAGGGTTCTTTAAGGGTTCTTTGCTTCCTGAAAGGGTTCTAATAGGGAAACACTCTGTTGTAGGATCAGAACCCTTAAGGGCTCTTAAAAATTTTCAGGCGTATTTACATATTTAAAAGCAGATATTAGGCTTTTCATTTATCAAACTGGATGCGAAGGAATTTATTTGTAAATCATTAGCAGGAGCATTTACACAAGAAATTTGGTTCAGCCTACGTTTAGAAAATTTGACCCTTCAAATCGTATAATTGTTGATGAGTTACTTCGATTTTATATACGCATCACGCTGTCGAGTTTAATTTATTTCAATTACGCAGCAGTTTAATGATCATTTTGTCAGACTCAGTCACGTCACATAAATTATTTTACAGAAAATAAATAAGACTAGCTGTTCAATTAGGACAAAAGTAATGGCGCCCTATAAAAGGATCGAGGGGTTAGTGTGTGTCTGGCTGAGCTTCATTACTGGAAGATTTAACACACGCTTAGGAGGTGCTTTTTCACCATTTAGTTGCCATTTTGACGTTTTCAACTCTCTGTGAGCTTTGACTTTTATGGAGTTTTGTGGGCGTGGCTAAATGTAAATTTGGCTGACTTTTTACATTTATCGCCGAAAGTCAGTTACATTGACGACGAAAGTCAGTTTGTAAATCTAGCGGGAATTTAGTAGAATCTAGTCCGGTTTGATGTATGAAAAGATTTACACACAACCGTACACAATGATAAATGAGTCCCATGCTTTTATCCATTCTGCTCTCCCAGAAAAGTTACCACGTGCCACCTTGACCATTTTCTATAGCACACTTTTACTAGTTAAACATTTAAATTCTAAAATAATTTGTTACTGCCTGGCCAACTAAAATTCACAGCTTGCTTCCATACTTTTTCCCTGGTGTATAGTTCAGAGTATTTATTGTTAGCTATGAAGTAAAACCTTGAAATTAATTGCTCTGATGCTGATTATAGATTTCTTAAAGCACTATAGATTAGATAATTTTTTTTTTTTTTTTCGAATCCAGTCCGATAGCTAACAACAGGCGATTAAAGCTTCACGATCAGATTTGGTGCATCCCTACGGTGGGTGTGTGTGTGTATATATATGTGTGTGTGTGTGTGTGAGAGAGAGAGAGAGAGAGAGAGAGAGAGAGAGTATAATGTCCTCTTTAAAGTATTACAGTTTAAATCCACAAACAGAACTCATCCCAAAAAAAATCCAACTGAGTGTTTCTGTTTTTCAGTTTCTGTTTTTTTCCTGTAGCTAACATTTGTCTTTACAGAACACAACACACAATCACAAACCTTTTTTTATATAAAAAAAAACAAAAAGACAGTGGTTGTACAAATACGTTTGAGTTATTTTTGTAAAGTGAAAGCAGTTTTACAGTGTTTTTAACGATGAGAATGTATGGGGTTTGCGGGACACTGAGGAAGGCAAAGGGATGAAGAAGTCAGTATTCGTGTGTGTGTGTGTGTGTGTGTGTGTGTGAGAGAGAGAGAGACTTTGGGCTGACCACCAGGAGCCTCTTCAGCGCTCTGGGTTCTCTTGCAAACACTAATTTCTTCTAAAAGACCTAAAATGCTATGATTTGAAAATATATATATTTATAATAAGATTTTTTTTTTTTTCTGAAGGTGTTTTTTTTTTTTTTTTTTTTTCCAAAACTAGGATGTTCTTTCTTGGCTTGGTGTCGCTGACAGGCCTCCAGAATTTTCATTTCGACTCAGTGGGCTTCATTTTGTTGTCATGTTAACAGACTTGCCTATTTTTATACTGTATATTTTCACGTGCGTGACAGAACAGCAGTCATCAGCATCGACTGGTTTGCATGAGACTGAAACTGTTGCATGTACAGATGCAATTTAGTCAACCAAATTACTGATCCTTCTGGTTCATTGGGCAAATTTGGGTTTGTTTCTTTCTCTTTTTGTTACGAGGCAAGCACAGGCTGTGTGACAGTGCAATCTAGATGGAAAGAACATCTGGTTTTTATGTTGTTTTTTTCTTTTGCACCGTTTGAATAAAATTCTCATTGTATTTAAATAGTTTAGTGTTTGGGTTTGTTTTCTTTCATACTGAACATGAATTTTTCCCGCTTCACCAATCAAATGCCTCAGTTATACATTACATTAACACAAGAGTTGCGTCTGAATGTCAGTATACAAATAACAGTCGTGGTTGCTATGCTATAAGTTAAAAACATGGCTATTGCTATAATAAAAAAACCTGCATTTGGGTAGTCAAATTGCCAATTTATCAGTCCTAGCAATTTAAATTAAGAGATTCTTTTGGTAGTTATGAAGCGGAGTTTCTGTTACCACCCGGAAGTTGATTATTTTCCTATAACAGCACATCCGGGAGTGTTTTATTCCTTTTATAACACAACAATTTGATATATGTTAATGCCATATCATACAACCCCTGGCAAAAATTATGGAATCACCATACTTAGAGGATGTTCACCCAGCTTTTTTACTTTATAGCAAAAAAACAAATCACAGATATGACACAAAAAAGGTTTTGTTCAATAGCTTAACATTCTGGCTTTGTGAAACATACATCAAAAAAATTCACTGACATTTTTTTTTTTTATTAATGGCATGTCTTTTTCCAAATCAGGTAGAGGAAAAAAATTATGGAATCACTCAATGTTGAGGAAAAAATTATGGAATCATCAACAAAAAAACACAATTAGTACTTTGTTGCTCCTCCTCTGGCTTTTATTCTTTAAAGGCATAGACTTCACTAATGAAAAACAATATTCCCCATCAATCTGGTTCCAACTTTCTCGAATAGCAGTTGACAGATCAGCTTTGCAGGATGGAGCCTTATCATAGACCAGTTTTTTTAATATCCACCATAAATTTTCAATTGGATTGAGATCCGGACTGTTTGCTGGCCATGTCACTGAGTTGATATGCCTTTCCTGA
>CM040475.1:1916642-1928615 GCA_022758105.1 Pangasianodon gigas
CGCCAGCTACGTACACTCACACGCCAGCTACGTACACTCACACGCCAGCTACGTACACTCACACGCCAGCTACGTACACTCACTTGCCAGTGATCTCTGCTACTTTCTTCTGACCTTTACTTTTCTTCATAATGTCTCTATATTCCTTAAAATAAATGTTTCTTCAGACGAATATAGAGATGTCAGAACATAGGTGTGCGCCGCGCCATCGGATCGGTCTGAGGAATCATTTGAGGCAGTTGTTGGGATTTGAAAGCGAAAGCACTGACACTGGAGACTCCTTCCATAAATGTTTGATTTTGCATTGAATTGATAAAATCTCAATTGAAATGTCGCTTGTCGTGGCTCCGTTTTGCGTCCATACGTAGAAAATGAAGTGACGCTTTGCTTGCTTGGGTGAATGTAGAGTTAGGGTGTTTACGATTGTTTTTCCTCCCTGCTGTTGCCATAGAGATCTAAAATCTGCCTCTGGATTTCTGTAAACGCGCTTTGTGGATTTCTGTCTACAAATAAAAGCGTACTGAATATTTGGTATCGGTCTCAACCAAGAGCTTTTCTTTTTTTAGGTCTCTCTCTCTCTCTCTGGTTATTAGGAGGAAACCCCTCACCCTCCCCGCTCGACGCTCGCGTGCATACCCATGATGGTCTCAACATCTGGTTGTTACCATGGCAACTGCCGGCAAAAAATGGGAGCACATGATGTGTTGGTTTTACCACGGCTATGAATAGGGATGTCGAGAAAGGAATCCCTGCGTGTGTGTGTGTGTGTGTGTAGCATTTTGCAGGAGAGACAATAAATGGAGGTCACACAGGATGGAATTTTTTTCTTTCACCGCTGCTGTATTCTGCCAATTCTAACCATTCATCCATCCAGTTCTAGGTTCGAAGTCAGCATGTGCACAGTTCAGTGTTCTGCTTTTAGAAACCCAAAAATAGGAATCGGTTTTTGGCATCGCAACAGCACAGGCTTTCAATATTTTTATAGTTTGGCACGTTTTCCTGCCCCGAGAAGAACACAAACAACAAAAAATGTGTTCCTCATTAACATTTCCACCACCCTGCTGTTGGGTTCTGGATTCTGATTGGTCAGAAGCTGTTGATTAATTTTCAGTAACAGCAGCTCTGACAGTAGTGCAGCTGTGTATCACAGGTTTATATTAATATTAATGTGCTCATTATAATACGGTATTGTTTCTATAGTAACACAGGAACTTGTACGGTGGACATTTCAAGTACTAAAAAAAACGCATACTCATTGTGACTCATTATTTGTAAGGAGAATTTTATTTTATTTTTATTTTTAAAAAAAATATTATATATATATATATATATATATATATATATATATATATATATATATATATATATATATATTTATTTATTTTGTAAAAATATTTATTTTTATTTTTTATTTATTTTATTTATGGAAGGAGTCTCCAGTGTCAGAAGTAAAGCTGTAACTTATCTGACATATTCAGGACAGAGGAGTTTATGCTTCTTTTCGTGGTTTCTCAGTAACATGACAAGCTGCGTTTTTTTTGTCTTATTAACGTCGAGAGAGAGAAAAAAGACAGTCTAGTGAGGGAACCACTGTTTATAGCTGCTATAACATAAGTGATAAATGGATAAAAATTCAGACACATCATTCTTTAATAAATAAAAAATTGTAATTGTCAAATTGTTGAATAAAACTTATAAAACTCTTATAGATAAAAAAAAATAATTTCAGGTTTGTAACTTCACCTCATCACACCACATCGTCATGGCTTATTTTTCCAGAGTGTTTTGTTCCTTTTTTTTTAGATTTTCATTGTAAATGGTTTTTAACTAAACAAAATTTCCGTTGTTTTGTCTGCACAGAGAAGTATTTGCTCATGGAAATCACACCTTTGTGGTGAAGTCAGGCAAGTGTGCTGTCATGTCCGTTTAGTAAAAGCATCTACTGAACGCTGCCACGGGTGTTTTTGGTCATTTTATCGACTGTGGTCAAAGTGGCTTGCACTCTGAGCTGTCAGTGGTGTTGAGCAGCTACCTGTGGTCTAGCAGTCTTTCTTAAGTAGCCTAAAAATAGAAGGCAAAACCTTCACTGATGAAGACGTGGAAAGGCATTCACACTTGGGGGTTGCTGCGAACATTATAAGGTGTAGTACAGGGGTAATCAAGTTGTTTTAGCTAACACGTCATGTTACACTTAATAGACTGGACCAAAAAAAATTTTTAGTCACTAATAACACACCAACAACTCTGCTTTAATGTGTTAATTTATCTGACAGTTCTTTTGGAAACAGACATGATAAGCACATATTGTCGGTAGGTTTGTTGCTATATTGCGATGTATATATAATATACATGGACAGCCTGCAGCTCATTGGGTTTGCTGGGGATGGTGCTGCTTGGGGGCTGGGGAGATGGCTTGGGGATCTCATATGGGCAGTTGTACTGTGATGCCTTGGGACTGTGATTGCTGTGGTGGCTTTGGGGGTGTGGTTGTCACGAGCAGTTTTGCACTCAGGTCTCCATCAGTGGACAGTGGATAGGTTCGACAAACCGGACTTCATGTGAAAACTGTGATGAATTTACTGGTTGCACAATTGCACTATTTGTCCATGTAGTACACAGTTATAGAAGGGATTTATTTATAATTGCACTGTCACCCAGATGAGGATGGGTTTCCTTTTGAATCTGGTTCCTCTCAAGGTTTCTTCCTCATGTCATCTCAGGGAGTTTTTCCTCACTGCCGTCACCTCTGGCTTGCTCATTAGGGATAAATTCACACATTTACAATTTATTTTGATTTAATTTGAATGTATTTATTTCTGTAAAGCTGCTTTGTGACAATGTCCATTGTTAAAAGTGCTATACAAATAAAATTGAATTGAATTGAATTATTGCCTCACTCCTGGCTGGCTCGTCTCTGACTAGTCTTAGAACTCTTTCAGCATGCAGCTACCCAACCTTTCCCCATTTTCTTTCCCAATCTGGTAAATTCTTTTGCTACTTCCCAGCCACTGGCCAGCTCTCCTCTATCATATGACCTCTCCTCTATCATATGACTGCTAGCTAGTGAAGGCTAACACATGCTTCCACCAAGACATGTGAAGCCAACTGCATCTGTTCAAACACACACTGAGGAAAGCGCTGTCTGCCCTCTTCCTCATACATGAGCTCACATATGGCCACAATGTGCTACTGTCACTGTGATTGACAGGGGAAAGACAGAGAATGCCCCTCCCACCCAGAGATCAAGGACAATTTTACTCTCTTGGAGTCCCAGTCATGGATAGCTGTGGCACTGTCAGGATTTAAACTTGCAATCTCCTGATGAGATTGTCCACTTGGGAGCCCTACCCATTGCCTTTTTGATTTAAAAGCCAGATACTTCTTTAAATCAAACCTGCTGAACCAAACGTGATGGCCAAATCCAACACCATGGTAACATGGCAGCTATGAGGGGGAAAAAAAACCACTGTTTATCTGTTTATGTAAAATGTCTTTGCCTTTGGCTTCCATTTCCAATCTCCAGAATGGCTGGCTTGTGTAAGGCTTTTGAGATATCCCATATGTTCCAATATTCTGACTGGAATGTATGTTATATAGCCGTGGAGAAGAACGTCCACAAAATGGCGTGAATATAAACATGCTACTGACCAGAAGGTTGTTCTGCCAGAGACTCAGTGTTAGGACTCTCAGATTCTCCAATCTGCTTAGTAAAGTCAGGGCTAACTCTGAAATTCGTGGATTGTTGTGCTGTTTTTTGCGATTGTTGACTGAGATTTGTGTGGCTGTGTACGAGCATAGCATGTTAGACGGTGGCTCATTCTGGTTCAGCTTTGTTTTCTTGTGGCTGGAGATCAAGGCTGAAAAAAGCTTCTGGTATAAATATGAGAGGGGCACACACACCCACACACCCACACACCCTCTCCCTGTGGGCCATAACTCCTGACATGAAAGCAAGCTTTGACCTTTCTCCGCTATTATTCTTTTTTTTATGATCCGTCCGAGTTACACAAAAAAAAAGTTGTATAGGGATTGGAATGAGTGAGCGTGTGATGGATTTTGTGTGAAAGAGGTCATCATGACTGCTAACGCTTCTAAGCTTGCAAATTCTTTTAGCGCTTGTTTATATCTGTACAAAGATCGACCCATATTCTAAATATTTAGATGGCAGTGTAAAGTACAGTTTACATTTGATCCAGGTGTGCCGAGAAAATGGTCCCGCTTAGAAGCAAAAGCGTGGCGCACCTCGACACACCTTCAAGATCGTCTCTTTAAAGGCTTCTGTTACTGTTTATGGGTTTTATGGTCCTGGAACTTTCCTCTCGTACGCCTGCCAGGCACAACAGACGAGAGAACAGCCGAGTGACTGAATAATCCCAGATAAACGCCGCGACGCTTAAACAGCACAGAGTGTAAAGTCACACCGGGGGGAGTTGAGCAGCTGTTTAATCAGTCAGCAGCTCACTTCAGCTCAGTACTCAGCTCCACTCAAAACATTTCTGATTCGACAAATCCTTTCTAGGTTGCTGCTCACTTGTTTACGGCCCGTTTCTTGTTATAAGCGGTGTAAGCGGCTGCTTAGGGCCCCAGTCCAGCAGGGGGCTCCATGATTTTTCAAAACACTGAGACACACAATGAGACCTTATGTTTTTGGGTTGTCTGTCCATCCATCTGTTCGTCCGTCCGAGATTCTCGTAAGTGCGATATCTTAAGAGCGAGTGGTAGAATGTTTGTAGGATTTATATGGAATTATCACTGTAAGCAACAGATGAACTGATTAGATTTTGGACTTGATCCAAACAAGGTCAATGTCACAGCAAGGTCAAATGATGTTGGCGGTGAACGCATCCCGTCGATGACGCTGGCATTGAGTTCTACTTTTTAAAATAGATATGGAAATACACACTTTACAATCATTTGGCAGAAAGGTTTATGTATCAGGCGGTTGCAGGTCGCCCCCTTGTGGTGTGAAAAGAATAGAAAGTGAAGGATTAGGGAGAAGCAGCGATCGTGAAGCGTTCATATCTATCTGTGATGGAAAGACACAAAAGAAAAAATTGCGACGTGTGAAACTACAAATTTGCAAATAGATTATTATTATTAATGCTACTTAATTGGATTTAATTGATTTCTGCACTTTCTTGCTTCCAATTTTTATGTCACTGAAATGTACAAAGTTAGTGGCTAATAAATAGCTAGCTAGTTCGCATGTTAAGTTGCTAGCTTGATGCTACTAGCTATGATAACAGCATCGCATGGACTTTAGCGATAATCACTGCTCAGGTGGTCGAAACGTCAATCACCTACAGTTCATTTCAGAACTATAGCAATTCAGTCGATCACAAGCTTCACTGCTTGTGATCGACTGAGTTGGTATAGTTCTGAAAAGAAGTTTCTTCACTGAAGTTCAAACCTTTCACCATGCTAAGTAGCCTGGTGGTCTGATGGTTATTTTTCAGGTGCTGTAAGGAAAAATATTGAGGCATCATTAGCGTTAGAACCAAACAAATGTAATGCAGATATGTTTTTAAGCCAAATTCAACTGGACTATATATATAATAATAACTAGCTCATTTCACCCAGTCAAAGGTAAACCGCTAGCAAGTGTTTTAGCACTACAACATGCAGATTGTTCAAAATGTTGAGAACCGGCCCTGTCACCGTCTGTAGCTTTTTGTAAATTACCAAATTTGGCTCCAGACGAATGACGTCTAATGGTCACCAGTTTATTGTTTTAAAATGACACAATGTCCATGTAAAGGTTTGTAAGACGACGGAGGCTTGAGCAACACCGTCACTATTAAAGCCTTTACCTTTCTGCTAATGAACAATCAAGCTCCATGCGGCGATCAAAGCCACGTGTATGTTTTGATAGGAGTTCGCCATATGGACTAATCTGTTTGCGTTCCTGTCGCAGGAACAAAGCCCGAATGGAATCAGTGTTTTGCTTTCGATATGACTGAAAGGCTGCTTTCTGATATATTGTGATATCTTGTTACAAACCTTTTGTAGTGGTTGTAAGCTGACTGATATATATAGCTCATTCGATGTTTAAATTTTGTAACAAATTTTCCAATTTTATTTTCTAAATGTTCCTATTTTGCTGGAAGTTTTTTTTTTTTTAAACATACTGTGTATCATAGGAATGAGAATGGTGATGGGATATTTTTGTCATATTGCTCCACCTCTGGTTGATATCTAAACAAAATGGACCAGTCATAAATGAGTACTTTGTGGCAGTGGTGTAAATCATTTTAGAGATCCTCTTTCAGGTGGTTTTTAGACACGCCTCTGTTCTTCGTCTCTTCGTCAGTCATGGAGAGAATAAAGGACATAAAGCACACAGACCGCAGGGCGCTTTGTTAGCACGGCTTGCGCTGGCTCTTTATGATCTCACTTCACTGAAGATTGATTCCCGACGCAGAGGCATGTTGTGCTTTTTAGTCAGAGAGTAATAAAGTTAACAGTGTGAGCTTTATGCGTGTCGACCTGCTGCGTTCCGCTCGCTCCATATTTCACAGAGGAGGAGGAGGAGGAGAGTAAGAGGAGGTAAGGAAGGCATTCTCTTGCCACAGAAGCTGGAAAGCTGTGAGCAGTGGAACGATTATTACTCCCGAGGCTGAGAGAGCGACGAGCGAGAGGGAGACAAAGAGGCGGTCATGTGACCGAGCTCTTACAGAACTGAAACCTCAGCAGTGCAATCCAAGTGCACTAAAACACACAACGGTATGCTGTTATAGGAAAATAATCAACAACTGGGAAGTGGATTAACTGTTATCACCTAGTGGATTACGTTCCTTTTATACAACAACTTTCCACATTTTATTTATTTAAAGAACGATAATTTTTCTTTATCTGTTTATAGTTTCATGTAATATCCATGAAACAAGTTCTCACTAAAGCGTAAACTCTCCTGCCCAGAAGACGATGGAAAAGTTACAGCTTTACCTCTGACACTGGAGACTCCTTCAATGAAATGTCTCCTCACACAAAAACCAAAAAACCTCACCAAATCAACGTTTTTTTTGTTTTTTTTTTAAATCCGTATTAGAACGAGTGCATGATTATTAATGAACACCTTCTGACCAATCAGATTGGAGAATTTGAACAGCGCTGTGGTGTAAGTGTTGTATATCGTGATACATCACGTAATCGATCATCGACACACACGTCTGCTGCTCAGTACGGGTTTTGTTTTAGAGGAAGAATCTGGCCGCTGGTTCGTGTGGCAGGATGTCGCAGTGCTGCTTTGAAGAGCGCATGAATAAGTCCATCGTTCTCACGCTGTATGAAGCTCTCATTGTTCTGGTTCTCAGTGTGAGAGGGAGACGAGGAGGAAGAGCTTCTCGAGCAGAATAGCCTCTCTTATGAAAGGTGGGCTTTGAAATGTCAGACACACAGGCTTCCATTTCCTTTGATTCGAGAAGGAAAAGAGCTTGTGTCTGGTTTTTTTCTGCCAAGTTTTTGCTTCTTGGTGTTTTTGTGTTGTTGGAAGGCAGGGGGCAGCGGGCTTTTTACCGCTAAGTGGAGCCACATGTTCTCCTGGTTCAGCGGCTTCTGTGGAACTTTGTCGTAACTCTGCGTCGGCCTGCCAAAAAAGAGTCTGGCTGGAGAGCTGGAGACAGAAACAGAACCTGAAACTTTATGGAAACATGAAGTAATGGGGGTGTGTTGATGATTTGGACTTTCTCTCCGCACCGAGCACAAATCCATGCGGATGGAGGAACCATCAGATGACGTTGCCATGTGTTTCCTGTTTAATCTTTTCATGCACACTTACAGACAGTCAATTTAAAGCTTTTTCCAAAATATTTTAGGAAACTATAAAATGTGAATCACTTCCAAATGACTTTAATTTTACAGATGTCTAGCCTATTTGTCGTTATGACTGTCTCCAGTATATCTTTATTAAGTTTCTACGTAAATAAAACAAATTTATATAAAAAAATAAAAATCATGCCTGACTCCACTGAACATCTTAGATTTTTTTAAAAATGATTTTTTAAATTTTGTGCATGTCAAGAATATTGCTATATTTTGTATATTTTTATATATTGCCTGTGAATGTTAATTTTTGTTTACAGAAACATGAGGATTTTTTTTTTCAGTTTTATCCTTTTCTACTCATGGCTTTCCAACACATTTATTTTTAATATAAGTGATATGTAGAGAAAGTCAGTATTCATACTGTATGTCGTACAATTTTAAGTAATAAAACAGCTGGATATAGATGATATAAATAGTTTATGAAAGGGTTAATATTAGCTTTGGATGATATATTTAGCGTGTAATATGTTTATGAATTTATGGCTGATTATCGTCTCTGTGCTGCTTCTACAGGACAGGATAATGAACCAGAGCGGTCTTCATGCTCGAGGCAGAGACATGTTCGGTCTGTGCTGTTTACCAGGTGAGACTCGATTCATCATCTCACTGCCACACCCCTTTCACACGTCATTATTCAACATGGGAATTTAATGGGAATTAAACAGGATGAGGTTAAGTGGGGTTTTTGTACATTTCATGTTTTCATGGAAATAATTATTGGCACCATTGGTAAAAGTGGGTTAAAAAGAAAGGTTATGAAAATAATCTAACAAAAAAGCTACAGTGAAAATATAATATGTAAAAAAAAAAAAAATTCTTTAAAACTTTAATTAAATATTAGAATTCACATGTATTTTCTCTGAGTTTGTGTGTGTGTGTGTGTGTGTGTGAACCAGAGCAGGAGCTTTACGGAGGAATGCAGGCCACAGTCACGACCCTGCCGAGCTAATCTTTAACCTTCAACACGCATTCAGAGAGTTCTGTACTGCCAATAATTCACTGCTTACACACACACACACACACACACACACACACACACACCCCTTCAGTTCAATAAATCTTGATTGTGTTGGGGTTTATGAGTGTGGAAGGTTATAAATAATTTGTAGGAAGTTTTAGGACATAATGGTACGTCCATATTTGATGAATGCAGGTGAAAGACGTGTGGCTTCTGTAAATGTCAGTTTAGTGAAGGGGGTGTGGCCTTTGACCTGTCAGTCCTAGAGGAGGAGTTGTGGCCTTTGACCTGTCAGTCCTAGTGAAAAAGCTTTTACCATTCAGTCTCAGAGTGGAAGGGGCTTTCTCACCCGCTTTCTCACCCGCTTTCTCACCCGCTTTCTCACCCGCTTTCTCACCAGTTTTCTCACCCGCTTTCTCACCAGCTTTCTCACCCGCTTTCTCACCCGCTTTCTCACCCGCTTTCTCACCCGCTTTCTCACCAGCTTTCTTACCAGCTTTCTCACCCGCTTTCTCACCAGTTTTCTCACCCGCTTTCTCACCCGCTTTCTCACCTGCTTTCTTACCAGCTTTCTCACCTGCTTTCTCACCCGCTTTCTCACCTGCTTTCTTACCAGCTTTCTCACCTGCTTTCTCACCCGCTTTCTCACCTGCTTTCTTACCAGCTTTCTCACCCGCTTTCTTACCTGTTTTCTCATCTGTCTCAAAATGAACACATACTGTATTACATAAACTAATTTTTTTAACAATATTGATATCATTGGCTGTACCCTTTGTTTTTGATTACATTTCTGTTAGAAGTAGAGGTACACACACACACTGTAGCTAGTGAAAGTGGCTAAGCGATAGTGCTCGTATTGCTCAGACATTACGGCATGTAAAAGTCCACCAGTGTTTGTCCTTATCTCACGTAACACGGAAGGGCAGAAACCCAATCGGCCATTGGAGGTTAATGGATCACGAAGGGGCTGGAGGATTTACTCAATACTCAGTTCTCTCAAACACACACCAGAGAGGAGCCTGCTCACGTAGCAGAGGCTGCGGCTTGTGTACAGTCATCTGATCTGTCTACAAGATGACACACACTGCTTCTTACTTGGATTGCCGTCAAGGCATGTTTGAATTTTGCTCTGGATATCTCATGCACTTTGTAACCACCTTCACTACCAAATCTTCTGATTTATCTGAAAACTTGCGGAAAACAGAAGAGGTGTTAATGGAGTTTGCTGCTCTGGACTTGCACAGAGATTCAGTGGAGCTTTATTTGACTTCCGTGTGATGTTCAGCAGATGCGCTGTGAAAGCTGTAAAAGCTGAATAAACAGGCCATCCGCAGAATGAGAACACGAGAGCTTGTGAACACGCTACCCTCTTTTGGAGAGCAAGATGGACGAAAAAAAACAAACTGGAAAATGTATGTGCAGCATGTGGTGTGGATCAGCCAAGCTGGAAACTCTCTCAGGATGCTTCATAAAGCAGACGATGAGGCTCGTTTTCCAAAAGCATTGCAGCATCCTTTGAGTAGGAACTTGAACTCTGTTTACACAAAAACTGCTAAACATAAAGTATGTTTAAACTAGGGACACACTGATACCCTTTTTTCTGACCGAATACAAGTTTTTGCTATTTGTTGATAACAAAATGAGTTAGTTACTATTCATCAATCACTGGCATCCAGGAACATTTTATTTAGCTCTGTTTATGTCAGTTGTTTGCTAATGATGCAACTTGAGGAGTTTATTGGCATATAAACAACATCTGTGTGAACGGACAGTGCAGTATCAGCAAGTGAAATCTCAATCTCACGAGCAAAGTGTCTCAGTGCTCAGTGCTCGGTGAAGTGAATTGCTCTCTGTTAAGCGACAGTTTCTCTACACGCTCGCTTCACTGCTTCACACTTGTACGCACAATATATGACATCTCGCCCTTGTTTTTAATGACCACGTCCGCTGATAATGCTCTGCACGCTCAAGTCTGTCGTCCTCACGCTCCCTATTAAACACTGTTTAAAAGCAGTAAAGATGCTTTATCAGGTTACTTGTAGGAAGACACTGTAGATTCCTCCTCTTGATATTTTCACAGAGCACAGTTTGTAGTCTGCTTTCATTAAGACTGAAATACGTCCATTTTGCTGTCATTTCGTGTCGTCTGCTCGTTTCCTGCGAACACCGTACACCTAAGCTTACATCACATAGTATCACCTGGTGTCAGATGTTAGTATCAGAGCATTTTATGAGCATGAGTAAAAGCATCTGTATCGAGGGATCCATGGTTTAAACATTTCATCATAGCCAGCGTTTGCAGATTCCTCCCTCGGTGCTCCTCATTTCCTCTGGCTGGCCTCGCATCTGCGTCCCAGGATGCTCAAGGAATGTCTGAGCTTCCTAACAGGCATGAGCTTAAAGGAACATTTCAGTGAATAAATCTTTTTTTTTTTGGCCTTGAAAGCTCTTTGAACCGCTGCATATTTTCCGAACACCTCCAGCCTGGTTTTGGGAATGAGAAAGCAAATCTTTTTCAGGCTCGCCAGATGGTGCACAAGTTTTTGGTCAAAAGCAGGATTTCTTTTTGTGTCTTTAATAAGGCTGCTGGTTAAATGAAAAGAAAAAAGGGTTTCATTCATCATAGCAACGGCATCTAATTAAAGCAAGTAGGGAAAATTTTTAGGGGGGAAATTTCCCTTTAAGGAAGCGAGCTCAGAGTTTACCGTGTGCGCAGTCGGGCCAAACCAGACGTGCATGGCTACGTTTGCTTCTGAGGTGGACTCCTGATTACAGCCGCCTCTGTCTGGATTACGCCATTGTTTATTCGCTCTTGTTTCTGTTTTATACGATACAGACTTTTTGACTTCTACATCTCACGACCATGTCATCACTTTATGACCAACAGAGGCTTGGAAGATTTTTCCACATTTAATTGTAACCATATTTCCAACTGTTATATGTGCAATCCATGTTAGAACTTTAATGACTTAGCGAAACGAACGTGTTATGGGTGATTCTATGATTGAGGTGCCATTTTGACCTTGTACGTCTTAAACACATATTAATACTAAATCTTTATGGACATTTAAGGACATTCTAACGATTTTTTAAAAAATAGTAATTTACATAAAATCTATAATTTGGGTAACGGGATTGTACTTTTAAAGTGACCTCGTATATCAGTCTCACTGAAAATAAAGAGAAAAGAT
>CM040475.1:1928715-1943320 GCA_022758105.1 Pangasianodon gigas
TTATTAAATTTTTTTTTTTTTTTTTTTTTTTTTTTTTTTTTTTTTTTTTTTTTTTTTTTTTTTTAAAAACTTCCTAAAGTACTCAGTGGCAGTTAAGCATCGTTTTTGATATTTGATGTACAAAACTGTTTGTTCATTTAGAAATGTGATTTCAGAGAGTAATATTGTGCATAAGCAATATTTTTTTAAATAGGTTTTTTATTTTCACCTGAGATATTCAGTGATATTGACTTCCCGTATTTGGTTGCGACATTAGCATCATAGCTCTAGTGAAACTCTAGTGAAAGAAGGCTTCACTGCATTTGGGGTAAATTTAAAACTTTGTTTGAAGTTTGTAAACTCAGCACATCATTGGGAATGTCACCGAGATCATAAATAACAGGAATACGTGAGGAGTTTGTTCCGAGGGAATGAACTCTCCTGTGTGTGTGTGTGTGTTTTGTCCAGCTGGGAAGAGCAGGTTTCTTCTTTCTCCAGCTGTTTCCCCATGAGGTGTAGATGAAAGTGTCCGAGATGGTGAGTTGGTACAGGAAGCGGCAGAGTAGCTCAGGGAACGCTCAGCATAAACACACTGATTGTAGCGTTTATGGGCTTGACTGCTGAGCTTTTTCAAACTCAAAATAGAGTAAAGCTCTTTTCAGACAGGGTTAGCTTCACTTTTGGAGGTGGGAGTATCTCTGTGGTTTTATTCTCATCCAAATCCATCCAAATCCATCATGTCTGCGTACTTGTGTGTGGAAAGATTACACCATATTTTACCTTGAGCAGTAGAAATAACCACCGGTATTTTATAGATATCTCTGTCTGAACTGATGTGTTGGTAAAGATTGCATTATATTCTGTATTTAAAAAAAAAAGAAATTGTGCAGAGATTTTTTTCAGGATTGAGACACTCCTGAAAGAGACCACGCCCATCAGGATAGAAATGTTGATTTATGTGCATTGTTAATTTTACTGTCTGCTTGTTTTAGGGGAGTGTGTCCTCCAGAGAGCCGTTCTGGTGAGGAAGAAGCTCTCACCTAAAGAAGGAGGAGGCTGGCTGTCAGGAACGCTGTTCTGCACCCATTTCCGAGTGGCCTTTGTGCCTCAGGACAGCCCAAGACCAGACGTGAGTCGCCTTTATAAAGAAACACTTCATCATTTGGCTAAGTGCAGACCAGTTAGCATAATCACCAGTGGCCAGGTTGCGTGACAAGCGTGTGCTATGCTAACCAGCCACTGCTTGTAAAGTAGGACGTGAATAGATGAATAGGTTTGAATCCCCTATCTTCCTTCTCTGATGAAGTATCCGGTTCAGATAACACTCCACAGATGAACACTTATCTGTTTTGCATACCGCCATCTCTTTATCTGCTTTCCCTTTCCTCTTTTGTTTAGGACAATGCCGATCCTGTGCTCCTTGGAGACCATGACGTTGCTCTGGCCTCCATTGAGAAGGTTGTTGCTGGTAAGACAGTCGGACTTCAAACAGCTCAGTGTCAGAGTCAGTCAGATTTTTATTTATTTTTTTGCTTATCAGTTGTGTTTACGTTCCGGTGTGTTCTCTGTTTCAGTGGGACCGTCCCGAACTAAACTGGTAACCCCTAACTCCTCTCTGAAGTTCACTCCTGAGGAGCTGGTGCTGTACTGCAGAGACCTGCGCGTCCTCTGCTTCCTGTTTGACAGACTCACTCCTGACACTCAGGCTGTGGAGGTGTGTGAGCGCTCGAAAGCACAATGCTCTTGCTGTTTAAGTGGTCAAAGTCACGACGCACTATCGCTAGGCAACAGTATGAACGAAATACAGATGCTGAGCTACACTAGCTAACACATAGCTGTTCATCTTTTCATACGAATAGTGTATAGTTGGAGTGTCTGTAGAAACAAGTGTTTCAAATTTACTCAAGAAAAGGCTCCATACGGTTCACAGTACATCACACATATTAACACTGTTTTACTGTTCATGACCTTTATATGATGCTGTTAGAGAATTATGACGTCAGCAAAGTAAAAGGGGAACGTAAGGCAGGGTTTTCATTATAAAATTAATTAAAATATATTATTAAAAATAATAATAAAATGAGTTATATAGTAAACAAACAGTAAATATCACAAGTTTATGCTGAAAATTGGGAAGTTTCTCATCCAATATTGTTATTTTTATTCAAGAATGTTATAATAACAGAAATTCAGCTCACTGGAATACCTACAGTGTAACAGATAATTGTCAAAAGAAATCATAGAATAAAGAAATCAAGGCGTATCACAGTATAAGAATAAAATACCACCATAAAATCCTCTTTAAAAGTTCTTTCGAGCTGCTGCATCACAGCGCTGTGTAACACTCAGACGAAAACGCTTTCTGCCCTCTTCCACATACATGAGCTCACAGACTCCTGTGATTGGCTAGTGTTGCTGTGATTGACAGGAGAGAGAGAGCATGCCCCTCCCACCCAAAAAGCACAGAAATTTTGCTCTCTTGGACTCCAAGCCACAGATGGGATTTTTACATTTGAACCAATAAAATTATATTATTTCATTCTAATATTAAATACTGCTGCTTAGACTATATGACAGTGAAAACTACTTTCATACCCAAAATGTAATTTTGTAAATATATTTCATGTCGGCATTTATTATTAAATATATTATAACGTATTTATTATTAAATAGCCTTTAATACATGGTGAATGTGGACATGTTTAAGCCTGTGTGTGTATGAATAAATGAGATTATAACGATGTGAGAGTTAATTCAGTCACACTTGTGACGCATTTAGATGTGAATTCATTCCTCTGTAGATTACGTACACCATCGCCAAGACATACCAGCCGCTGAAACCCAGCACCATCCTGTCCTTCCAGAACGCAGCTTTGGGAAGTATCGGTGAGTGAAAGTCTGCTCTCATGATTAACGTTCTCCGACGCAGCAATCATCTCATATCCCTGCTGTTTACACAAAGTCGTTCTTAATTAGGAGGGATTCCTTTGTTATTAAAACAGTCTCTGAAACAATCAGAGCAGGATGTTTCAGCCCACACGCCAATAGGAGCAGCTGCGTTTCCTGAGTGCGCACTGATTGTCCTCGTTATCATCTGCACCCTAACATTTGATATTCAAATAAAATCATATGAAGATATGTGAGCCGAGCAGCTCTCCTCTGAGCGGCCATTAAGCAGCTGAATAATGCAGAGTAACACGACCTCCTGGCCTTTACTCAACCCTCTCAAGCCGTGTGTGTGTGTGTGTGTGTCTGGTCGGGTTCATGCTCATCGCACTAGTGCCTCCATATTGTCACCGCACCATCTAATAGTTTCACGCACAGTCTCTCTCCATCTCCGTTTGCAGAAATGAAACAGTTCCTGAGCAACCGGAGGCGTGACCCGAGCATGAACTGGTACGAGAGCGCAGCGGACTGGGAGCAGGAGCTGGAGAGGACCGGAGCCACCGGCTGGAGGGTCAGCGCCGTCAACGACCGCTTCGAAATGTCCACCAGGTAACACAGACCTGCACCTTTAAGGAGCTAAGAAGAATTCCAGTATACATGAGATCCTATATATATAAGATGATAAATAAGTCACTGATTTTTTTTAAGGGGTGGTGTGTGTGTTTTAGTGCCATCTGCTGCCTGTGAGGTGAATTACAGTATTACAGTATAAGTGGTGACCAGATTTCCTACAAAACACACCCCACACGTTTTCCACAGAACTTTCAGCTGGGGGCGGAGCAAAGGTCAGGGCCAGAAAAATGTGAAGAGAAGCTTGAAATAAAGAAACTACAGATCCGATACATTGCAATATTAAGAATGCTGATTTTGCTTAGATGTATGTAATATACATAATATGATTATTAAAGGCAGAGTAACAGTTTTAAATGGTAAATGTTACAAACTGCATTTTTAGTGCTCTAGAAATTTCAACAACTGATAATTTAACCGATCTTAATTTAAAATTAATCACACCTCAAAAAAAAACCAGGCCAATTTAAGTACTTGTAAGATTAAAACAATTAAATAATGTTTAGCTCAAACTGAAACAAAAGCAGATTTGCAGTAAAGTGTCCAGATTTATAGTTTAGACATCAGTGTGATTTCGACTACTGCTGAAAAATCTGTGGAGTTTTTAATATCAGCTGATTTAAAACATCGGCTGTATGATATCTCGGTCTGGCCCTACTGTCACTCCGCATTCACGTCATTTTAAGAGGAGAGGAAAACTTCTGGTTATTCCAATTTCAAAATGTAAATGTAAAATTTAAAATGTAAAAATGATTTTATGGTGCTGTTACATTCTTGAATCTGATTGGTCAGAAGGTGTTGATTAATTTTTAACAAGTTTCTTTTTTTTAATTAATTACATTTACATTAATCAAATAGTATAGCTGTGTTTTTTAATCTGGTTTAAAATGTATGTTTTAAAATGGGCAATATTTCTGAATATAAATTATTAACATATACAGGAAACATTCAAATTTATAATATAAATCCATGCAGTTAAGTTACAGTGTATGCCTATATATGGATATGTATGTATACATATCCAAAGATGTTTCTGTACTTCTCATGTTAAATGAATAAATGAAACTAAAAAGGAGAATGCAGAGAAATATGAAAGTCACATCACTACCTGTTGAACAGCTCACTGATTAATCGCTGTTTAATTTAATCGTCACTGATGCTTTCATTTTTTTTTTTATTCTGTTGTATATTTTTATACAAAATTCCTTCATGTTTCAAATTACCTGGAATGCATCCGGAATGTTTTGCTTGTTTTTTTTTCCTTTCTGCAGTAGACATTTTTCTTTCTGTTCTCCAGCCTGTCCAGGTTTAACGTGGTTCCTCAGAAGGTCCTCGACACCGAGCTGAAGAAAACATTCGCCCATTTTAACGACGGTCGCATCCCGGTGAGTATAAACTGGGCCTCGAGGGCGTGTGCAGGATTTTACAGTAAAATGCTGCGTACATCAGTGTGGTGTCTAATCTGATTCGCTCTCTGCAGCGCTGGTGTTGGCGGCATCCGCGCGGCAGTGACCTGCTGCGCATGGCCAGCTTTCAGAACAACATCTATCACGAGAAGGACGATATCCGGTTTGTAGCCATTTAATACGCACACACACACACATCGTGACCTTAGTGCTATAATGTTTTGTCTGGGTGGAGAGATGTTTTGATCTTCAAGCTAGCAGAACTCACATTTACAGCAGAACAACATCTGTTTAAACGTACATTCTCAAAATTCTGAGACGTATATTAAGTCCACATTTTTAACGTGTTGTGTAAGATATAAAATGCTGACTATTTCACTTTCTAAATCTACCTTAAAATAAATTTAACTATCCAGTCTTACATGAAAACATACATGTTCCTACGCAACCACACACTAGCTAATCTCAGTAATATTTCATGCTAACATTATACCACAGCTCTGTTGAATCCCCGATTCTGATTGGTCAGAAGGTGTTGATTAATTTTTTTCTAACAGCAGCTCGACAATAGTGAAGCTACAAATCACAGGTTTATATTAATGCACTCATTTGAATCCTTTATTGTTTTGTTGCGTTGTTGGATGCTCGGAAATGGTCTGTGTAATCGTTGATATGTTGAAGTTTTCTGTACGGAGATGCTTAGTTATGGAAGGAGTCTCCA
This sequence comes from Pangasianodon gigas, assembly GCA_022758105.1. Taxonomy (NCBI): domain Eukaryota; kingdom Metazoa; phylum Chordata; class Actinopteri; order Siluriformes; family Pangasiidae; genus Pangasianodon; species Pangasianodon gigas. The sequence continues at coordinate 1,934,338 of CM040475.1, forward strand.
GTGTCAGCGCTTTGTAACAGTCAGAGGTAAAGCTGTAACTTTAGGTTGTCGAAATCTTCAGGACAGAGCAGGTTAAGCGTTTTGGTTTCTCAGTAACGTGGTAACAAGCTGCATTTTTTTTTTTTTTTGGTGAAAACAAGATCTCCGCTTCATCACACCACCTTGTAACTCATTATTTTACTATAACAGCACGACACGGGGTGTTTTATTCCTTACTTATCTGATATAGAGAGAAATACCTCTATATGAGAACGGCGAGTACAGTAGACCAATCCTTTATCGTACACTGTTTATTAATCTCATCAAGCTAAACATCTACAGTTTTACTTTTTTCTCTGGTTCACCATGCTGAGGCTTCGACTCGGCTCTTTTCTTTCAGTGTGTTAATAGAGCGTGTTACTGTGTTAACAGAGTGTGTTAATAGAACAGTGGCTATGTTGAGTATTCATGCTGGACTGATGATTGGCTAGCTGATAGAACCTTATAATACCAAGTTTATCTCAGACTTTGGAGCAAACGCTTAAAAAAGTGAAAGTTCTCCCAGCAATAAAACTGATGTAATTAACTCATTAACAAATTTAGTTTAAACACCAAAATCCCAGATACATTTTAATACCAGGGTCATTAAATATCTGTGGAGATAATACAATAGTCAAATGCTAATGCACTAATAGTGTAATGTACATGCTGTATATTGTGTTGGAGCGTAATAAGTTTTCTAACAGTGCTGTCCTGAGCAGGAACCTGGAGCTGATCCTGTTCGGTGGCCAGACACAGTGTGTGGTGGTGGATCTCGGGGATGAAATGCCTTCGCCTGCGGATGTGCAGCTTGCACACACACGACTGCGCTCCCTGTGCCTCGGAGGTGAGGAATTTACCATGCTGGCTTAACCTCTGAGTCATAAACCAACAGTCCACAGGCTGCGTTCACAAGATAAAACGACACTTTATTAATCAGGAGTGCGAAATTCCAGCGTTAGAGCAGCGTACAAATATTAGAAGACAACGTATGCGTGATAAAGATAAAGAATGTAAAGAAAGAATGATCCAAATGTATACAGATGCACAGATCTGTGAAATGGTCCCCTAGGGCTGGACGATTCTTTCAGGTTTGTTCAGAAATGAGATCACGATTATCTGTTTTGTCTTTTTTTGTCTTTGTTGTCGTCTAATATTTGTATGCTGCTCTAACACTAGATTTTCCCATCCCTGATCAATAAAGTGATGTTTTATCTTGTTTATCTGTAAAATCCTTGCATTGCTGTAGCAGAGGTACATGGTAGCTTCATTTTCCTCATCTGCTCATCTGGATTTTAAACTACATTTGTACTGCAAAAGACGAAATCCTGCCAAAAAAAGGATGTGTCAAATGAAAACCTTTTTTTGCATTGTATATTGTAAATAGGTGTCACAGAAGTGTATCATTTTTCTACATAATCTCCATTTTGTTCAGTGCAAGTGTTCCAGCATTTAACGAGTGTCCGGATTCCTCTAGAAAACTTTAATCGTCTCAGTGCGCAGTGTGTGAGAGAGCGCAGCGTGTCGAATTTAAAAGGACAGCAGTGATATTAATGGCTGCTTAAAATAATTACCTGTTGTTTCTGTTCTGTCAAGAGCGAGAGCGATTAATGAGGACAGATTTGTTCCTTCTTGATACAGTCAGTCGATACTGAAATTCACACACAGCTTTCCTACGTTGTTTCTCCCTTTCTTTCTCTGTGATTTGGGGGTAAAGAGTGTTTATGGTGTTAAAAAAGTGAAAAGTGAATTCTAAAAATCGATTTCAAGGACTGTTAATCGGTTTATGTGTAGTGTCCGCTGTACAAGTCTCTGTGGACGAGCTGTTACTATAGAAACGATAATGTATTATTTTAATAAACGTGTGATTTGCAGCTGCACTGCTGTCAGAGCTGCTGTTGCAGAAAATAACTTGCTAACTCGACAGGAGTTTGTTGACTTTATATCACTTTTTACAGATATTTCTTCCTCCATGTCCGTGCCGGATGATAAGTGGCTTTCCACTCTGGAGGGAACTCACTGGCTGGATTACACCAGGTACGAGAGAGTTTTAGCACTCAGCCGTGACTCGTCACTAACCCCTGACTCCCTGAGCTGTAAAAACGAAATCATCTGAGTTTACTGCAACACTTTCCAGAATGAAATGACTTCCCTGTAATTCATTTCTGCCTGATGATTATTGGCTCTAGTCGCTAACCGAATTAAGGAATGAAAAGCCAGATGGCCCCTGATGGAACCGTTTTCCATAAACTGCTTGTGTAAACTAATTACATTCAATCAGCTTACGGATGATATGATATTATACATTCACTCAGTAAGCTAAATGAATTTACCAGATTCTCTTTTAATATATTTGATGGGAAAGTAGAAAAACTGGGCTGAATGTGTCATTTTAAACCATTAAAAATAATCCATGTAGAATAATATATTATTTACTATCCAATAAACTCCTAGAAAATGGATTATAAACATTTCTACACCCAGGATCTATGAATATGCATGAATATTCAAATTGGATTCCTTGTAATCTCAGGCATGATTAGTCCAAAGCCGTGGAGTTTATTTAGTGACATCACAAACCGAGCTTATATGTAGCGCCGCCTACAATTCAGTTACATACAGACGTACTTTATATACAGAAAGGCTTTGCTTTAAAATGCAGAACCTTTAAGGGTTCTTTGGTTGTGTACCTTAAAGGTTCTGAGTAGAACCCTACAACAGATTTCTCTGTCTGAAAGGATTTCTAAAATAGAACCCTTAACCCTTTGAGTGTACGAGTTAAATGTGTTTGTGTGTGTGTGTGTGTGTGTTAGGTGCTGTCTAAGAAAAGCTGCAGAAGTGTCCTGCTTGCTCCAAAAAGGTCAATTAACCGTCGTTCTACAAGGTGCGTTTTCATCATTTTTTTTTTAAACATTAGCAGAGAGAAAAAGTTTATACACTGCCTCGCCTCCTCCGCTCTGAGTGACTCGACTCCGCTAAAAATACCCTGATGATTTGAGATGAATGAACATGATTATTTATTTATTTTCTTTGCAAAACTGTAGGTTGGTGATGATCTGAATGTGCGAAAGCCTGAGTCATGTTCCACATCTTAGGTGTGACATTTTTATGCAGAACAATTCTAATTTAAAACACACCAAAATCTTGTAAGGATATTTGTTAAATGAATTCATATTGGTGTAAAAATCTTGGCGCACACTAACACTGATCCTTCAGCAAACCTTTAGAAATAACAATAAATAACAGTGTCAGTGGTGTTCTCAGCCTGCTCATCCATCACACTAAAACCTGTTCACCAGATGCGTTGTAATGAAAAAAAAAAAAAAAGATGCCAAGACCAATGCAACCACAAGAGGGCGCAGTGCTACAGGAGTGACTGTTTCACTGATGTATTCTACAGTGTTTCTCTTCTTTTTGCATTTGATTATTTAGAAATTAATGTTTTGTTTTCAAAGTTTCTTATTACAGCTAATCAAAGATACTTACACACATTTCTTATATTACAAACCACTGATACTTTCATCATTAACAAGTGCAAAATCACACACACACACACACAGAGTCAACATTAAAATGAGTCTAACAGGACAGAAATCTAACAATTTAAATCAGTGAAATAAAATGTCAGGCTTTTTTGGATAATCAACACACACCAACACATCTCGATATCTGATGTTCTGGATGGTCTTCTTAGTCCCTGACCTAGTGAACTAGTGTGAGGATGTGTTTTTGATAGACACGCTAAAGCTCTTCTGTAAGTCACTCTGGATAAGGGCTAAATGTCTGCTAAATGCTGTAAATCTAAGTGCACTAATCCATGCAGATTATATGATTTGAAGTTGATCAAGTCAAGGGTTACGTTAGTTGGTCTTCTTACACACAGATTTATACGCACTCATGAGCACGAGTAGGCAACGAAGACTTTTCTGAATGTACAGGATTTTCATGAATACCAAATTTCTTGCATAAACGCCTGTGCGAACTATTTATAATAAATCCGTTCGCATTCAACTTGATAAATGAGGCCCAATGTGTGTAATGAATGCCTCATGAATCATTATAAATCTGACCTTTCCCATAAGTATTAAGGGAACTGTGCAGGACATTTATGCAATACATATAGAAATGTGGGGACTTAACTACAAAGGAGTATATAGAAGCAGCTCAGGACTTGGCTCTCATCCCGTTTGATTGCACTGAGTCCTCGAATATTTCTTTCCTCTGTGTCATTAATGTCGTGCTAACAGGTGTTGTGTATCTGCAGAGCCAGAGGACCGGGACATGAACTGTGTGGTGTCCAGTCTGGTGCAGGTGATGTGTGACCCGCACTGCCGCACCATCGCTGGCTTTCAGAGCCTTGTGCAGAAGGAGTGGGTGATGGCGGGGCACCGGTTCCTCAGCCGCATCAACTACCACCGAGACAGCGACAAAGAGGAGGTGAGAATGCAGCTAACTCAAGAAATATTGGCACCCTGTCCCTCCTCCCACCCCCACTTTTTTTTTCCTTTTGAAAATAAGCTAAAGTAACACAACATGACCTCTATCAAGAGGTTAAGGCTTAGCTCTATAGACTGATCTCTTAATAAGATAATGGCCCAAAACATGAATCCTAATTAAGTGCCCGTGTGGATTTGACTTCTGCTTAAAAAAAAAAACACCCTGTGGTCTGAATTGAAGTCTGAAAATGATGTACATGTGCACAAAGTTAAGAAAATAAAGGAGTGTGACATGTGATGTGTGTTTGGTGTGTTCAGGCTCCAATCTTCCTGCTCTTCCTGGACTGTGTGTGGCAACTGTGGGCTCAGTTTCCAGCCCGTTTCCAGCTGACTGAAGCCTACCTGCTGGCCCTGCATGACAGCGTGCAGCTGCCACTGTTCAGCACCTTCCTGGCCAACTGTCAGAGAGAGCGATGTCGCCGATCACAGGTACACACACACACACACACACACACACACACACACTCTGAACCAGGTCACCTACACACCTGGGATTTAGTTTTTTTTTTTTTTTTTTTTTTAAATACCACATTGATTGGTCAGAAGGTGTTGATTACTTTCCTATGACAGCAACTCTGACAATAGTGCAGCTGCAATTTATGATGTGTTTGTTCTAATACTTTATCGTTTCTATAGTAACAGCTCATTCACAGGGACTTTTACAGAGGACGCTCCACATAAACGGACTTTACTCATTGATGTGGTGAAGTTTTCTGTAAGGAAAAATGTGTTTCTTTAACATTCATGGAAGGAGTCTCCGGTGTCAGGGCTTTGTAACAGTTAGAGGTTAAGCTGTAACTTTAAATTTTCCAACATCTTCAGGACCGAGGAGTTTACGCTTCTTCGTGGTTTCTTCGCAACGTATCAAGCTGTTTTTTTTCAAGAGAGAGATAAAAGAGGCTAGTGAGTGAACGAGGCTAGTGAGTGTTTATAGCTGCTATAACGTAAGTGAGAACAGGAACAGTTCCTCAGCTCTGCCTGTTTCCCCTGAAAGATTGGATGTGTGGAAGGGAAAGACTTGTCACTTGTCACTTCTGCACTCAGCAGAAGGTGCTAAAAATTACAAACAATCCCTTTAATAAACAAATATCCAGTACATTGTGCACTTTTACATGTCTCTTGATATTTGATGCTTGATTTAATGTTTTTTAGCTGATTTTGCTGGAAACCAACTTTTTCGCAGCATTTGTCCCCGAGCTACACTCCAGTAAACGGGCTGAGAGAGTTACCCAGAGGCTCAGCCGAGGAGCCGGTGGACCCTCCGTACCCCCCTGTGTGGGACTGGGCCCTGCAGTACAGCAGTCAGAGACGGGCCTTGTTCACCCAGCCCGTGTGCCGACCCGTTTCCCCTGCACCTGTCCTCAACGGCAACCTCAACACCAACCTGGAGCCCGAGTGGGTGAGTATACAGGAGGACATGTGGTTGGGCATATGGCTGAGGATAAGGTAGGATATATTGGTGGGCATGTGGAAAGGCATATGGGAGGGCATGTGGGTGAGGATACTGGATAGGGGGGTATATCGGAGGGTGTGCCTAAGGGCATGCTGGTGGGAATGTTTTTGATGGTATGGGAGGGCATGTGGGTGAGGACGCAGGAGGGCATGGGGGGGCATGTGGCTGAGGATACAGCAGGGCATGTAGGTAGGCATGGAGAGGGGCATGTGGGTAAGCATACAGGTGGACACGTAAGGGGGCATGTGGGTGGGCATGTGGGTGAGGATACAGGTGGGCCAGTGGATGGGCATGTGGGTGGGTATGTGGAGGCGATCTGGGTCATTATTACTTGTGTTGAGTCATTGGATGCTAATTAAATTTTTTAACTGTCCTAGTTGGACAAAGGTGCTCTTTTAAAACCAGGCCAGCTTTAAAAAACAACTGTGCCAAATTCAATTCCCTCTCCTAATTAAATTCTCAGCCTGATTAGAGCACCTCATTTCCTAGTTCATAGAGTGTAAAGTAGCCCCTCAATGCTTATCTCTCTTCTTCCACTATCTCTCTCTCTCTTTCTCTCTCTCTCTCCCCCTCCCTGCTCAGAGTGACAGTGCCGTAGGATCAGTGTTCTTGCTCTCTCGTGGTGTCTTTTCCTGTCCTTCCAACCTGCTGCCGTGGAGAAGTGGAGGAGGTTCGGGTTCCTACAAAAAGAGCCACAACAGGGCTCCATCCTGCGAGGGCCTGCCTGCTCTCGAACGTCTGATCAGAGCCGAACCACTACCCTCCAGCCTCCACGAACCCCACGGGCCTCTGCTGCCCCTGCTCCTGGGGCCCTGCGTGCACATCTGGAGGAACTGCTACCTGAGAGGGGCACTGCATGCGCAGGTATTTGCTTTATGCTTATTTTAAAATAGCAATCAAGTAAATTATGGCTTTTTATGATGTCTTTGCAGCGGTTTATTAAAAATAAAAAAAAACAGGCCTTTTACAGTGACTTTGAAGCAATTGTTAAAAGTAATTGGGTCATTGTTACTGGTTAGCTTAATGTAAGTTAATATGATAGCTAGTTAAGGCTTGCTCAAAAATCTTCAGCTTTAAAATCATTTCAAATTGACAGATCTCTTGTCAGTAAAATAGAATTACAGGTGGATGAACAAGAAGAGGAAGGAAGAAGAATTTTTCAGGAAGTATCAGGAAGATTTAATGATCTAATGCAAGTATTATCCAGAGTCTTTCATCTTTCATTATCATTTCAAATCATGCCTACCTGGGCACAGAAGCAGCCGAATATTTCAGTGTACAGTGTACCATTTTAGAGAATGTAATAGTTTAAAATGTCATTATTATAGTTTTTACTTGTATGTATAATGGTGTATATTGAGAGAGTTTATTTCAATGGCTGCTTGAGGAAAATAATTTTGCCAATTTAAAGGGCTCAGCTAACAAAAAAGGTGATCCCTTAGATAAAAGAACAAACTATTAAGGATAAAATGTAATACAAATGGTCAAAAATAGGAATCATGCTCAAACTGAAGAAAAATAAGAAATGAGTTAAACTGAATTAATTAAATCTATTTAAATCTGATGGACAGACCTTGAAAAGTTTCTCATTTAATATACAAATTGTTTTGTTTCAGGTGCTTTTTAATTTGTGTTATGGTTTTATGTTTGGTTTGTGATGGTTATGCAAAATACATTGCGCATAATTAAGATGATGAGAAACGCCCATCTGTTTTAGGCTTTCACGTACCCGATGTCGTCTAACACGAGGCACCCGGTGGAACAGCTGGCATGGGAGGTGGAGAACCTGCGAGAACGTTTGGCCCAGGCCTCCACGGGCCGTCCACAAAACCGCAAGAGACAGGAACACCGCCGCCTCGGCTCCAACCTCAACCAGAACACCAACAATGGCACATTCCTCTTTTCCTCTTCCTCCTCATCTTCCTCTTCTTCTTCCTCTTCCTCCTCCTCCTCTTCCTCCTCATCATCCAGGAGCTCTCATCAGGAGAGTCCGAGCCGCATTTCTGGACGTTCTGGCTACAGCGACGGACCCAAACACACGTTCCTGTTTGGTCGCCCCACATCGAGTTCTAGTGCCAAAATGCCCAAGAGTAGCAGCTCACTGGGGCACAAGCCTCGCTGAGCTTTAGGTAGGAGAATTAAACCATGCACATGGGATTAAATCTTCTCACAGGACCAAGCGTTAGAAATATTCGCTCTGTTTCACTGAATACAAAGCACTTTCCATAATCAGCACACATCTCAGCCATGTGGTAAAATCTCGGTACTCCGATTAGGGAAAAAGCACAGCATTCCTTTATCCTGAGTATTTAATACAAAGTTACTTACATGTGTATATAGTACTTAATAGTATATACTATTAGTAGAGTATAGTAGTGTGTAATATACAGTGCTTTGCAAAAGTATTCAACCCCTTTGGACTTTTCCACATTGTTTTTTGTGTTAGAACATGGAACTGAAATGGACTCATGCATCCCCACTGTGACGCACGGTGGTGGTAGCATAATATTTGGCATAACCCTTGGCCTCTTGGTTGTGCCTCTGACCAATCCCCTCTTACTTTTGGTGGACAGCCTCCTCTAGGCAGAGTCATGGTTGTGCCATATTCTTTTCTTTTTTTTTAAATAATAGATTTAATGATGTTCAAAGTTTGGGATATTTTTAAAACCAAACCCTGATTCATATTTTTCCAGAAATTTCTCCCAGATCGCTTTTTAGTCTTCATGATGCTGCTAGTTTAGGTATATACTCTATCAAGCTCTGGGTTCTTCCAGGCACAGGTGTATTTATATTCAGATCACATGACACTTTAATTGCACATTTCACAGGTTAACTAATTAATTATATGACTATTGATAGCAACTAATGTAGCGGTTTCAGAGCAACGCAATCACAACTTCTAAGTTTTTATCTGTAAATAATTATATTCATATTTCTTCCTACTTTAGTGTTACAGGCCATTAAGTATATTTCAGTTCCAGGATAAGTTAAAGGGGGTGAAAATTTATGCAAGGCG